>JAHWFP010242336.1:47126-82017 GCA_023313725.1 Lithobius niger
GGATTGAGGCTTAATGGCGCGTCGACAACTTGGTCATTAGCGCCAACCTCAGTCACAGTGCAGTGGTTTTGCCAGACCGGAAAATTTGAATACTAAATTTTGAAAAGTGGTGTTTGTAACAATATAATAAATGCACAAGATAGACTTGAACTGAATAATGATGAAAAATTAAGCCCCTAAAAGTAGGCGAGTATGTAGCACTATATTAGGCTAATCATAAAATAATTTTGAAAGTTTGGATATGGTTTTAATTTTATTTGGTTAGTTAATAAACAATAACAGTACAACAATACAGTGTGTGCCTACACCCCACAAGAGCTGACGCCCGCGTGTCGTGTGAAGGGTACCATGCAAGAATGCATAAAACATTGTACAAGAATAATACGAGCAAGCCAATGACTTACAGCGTTTGGCTCAGTGGCGTAGCCTTATATAATGGTGGTGAGGTGGGAGGGACAGGGAAATCCCCACCCCCCTAAAATAAAAGAGTTGAGGGGAATTTCAAATCCTTCAAAAACTATATTTATTCAGTATTTCGTTTAATTTTTTTTAATGAAGCCATACGTTTTGTTGCACGAGTAGCGCGAGTACTGGGACGGAGTACTGGGGCATCAGCGTCGTTGGGTGCCTTGGTACCGGCTGCACTTATCTGGCTTCTGCAGACCTGGGTTCGATCCCGGTAAAGGGAAGTGTAGATGTACAGGTTTATCTTTGATTGTTTCCCGCCCGTAGTGCGATGGTTTTCTCCGGGTACTCTGGTTCCCTCCCTTATGCGGTAAAAAACAACTGATACGATAGTGGTTCTTTCAAGCAAGAAAAATAATCGTACAATAAAAATAATTTGGTCAAACCTTTTCTAGCAGGGGACGTAAAAGAGGGTAGTAGTCTAAAGAGAGAGACGCTAAACGGCACAATAGGAAATAACCCTTTTGAGCCTGCGGCTGTCGAGAGTAGGGACTATAATTATCTTCCCAGCCGGGATTATGGTGGAAGTGGCGTAGTCTGGTAGGGGAAAAAAGAGGCGTTTAAAACTTAAAATAAGGAGAAAATTAGTTCTTTGATAGCGAGTGTAGACAATTTTATAAAACGTTGCATTAACCGCACAAATCTTTAATATTTTTTTCAGCATTGTAAATGCAACTTTCACTGCTAAAAATTGCTAAAGATTTTTGTGCCGTGGACCGGCCCATATCTATTTATTAAGGGATAATTATATCTTCCCGAAACTGGAATATAACTAGTGTTAGTAACTTGGGTGGAAGTAACTTGGGTATTAGTTACTTTTCAAAAATGTTGATAATTAAAAGGAAAGCAATAATTTTATTTTTTTTTACTTTGTTTTTACAGCTGAAGAACTAGCATTATGATTTCGATCGCAGTATTGTTGCTCGGTGTGCTGGCGCCTGCAGCTTTCAGCCAAGAAACAGTTTGTCAGAAGCAGGACACGACCGATAAAGTAGATTTGACGCAGGTAGGTACAAGACATTTCGACACAGTAAAAAAGGTATCAGTGACAGTTTCAAAAAGATATTATGTCAAGGTGCCGGGGAAATGTAGGATGGATTAGTGCGTGTGAGAGCCTAAATCTGCTAAGTTCGCTTTTGATTCTGTAACAATCCATGCTCGTTCAGCGTGCTGGCATGTTGCTTGTTCGAAGGATGTGTGCAGTTTTTGGATTGCTAAATATTGTGTCTACGGCGATATTTTCGATTTAAAAAAGCTTACAGTAAAGAAGCTCTTATTACACATGTTTGTTGAAAAGCTTACCAAAACGCTAACACGTTGTGAGAGATTTTAGTATTATTTTGATTTTATACAGATTAAAATTCGAAATACACAACTTCGAATAAATTTTTCTTTATTTAAAGCCCCTACGCCCAACACAATAAGAACCAGAGAACCTCCTTCTACTTCCCGACGAGTATTAACATGGACTTATATACTCCACGCTAGCTGCTGTTCATTCTGTAGTAGCTTCTGCGGCTGCCCGTCGGCGGCCATTTTATCCTCTTCGCTTCTATGCGACTCTTATCATTTACTGGGTTTTCGTAGTTATGCAGAATATTTGTTTTACAAAGAAGTTGTTGACTCATAGAAGACTGCAGAAGCGTGCAGTCATAATGTAAACACGGATATTTTATTGTTACATGGTAATTTTTATTGAAATAAATAATTAAAATATCCGTCCGTGCAAGTTTCACGATCTACCCGTAGCTAACGCAAGATGTAATCGTATCAACCTAGCAAGAGAAGAACACTCGTACTCAAAGACAAATTTAATAAATGCGCATGCAAACTTATTTTCGTTGCTTTTTGGACTTATATGTCACACTGCCTGAGCAGGGAATCGAACCCACGACCTTTGAAATCAAATGCCGAGGTCCTACCGCTGAGCCATACTGACACGGCGAAAAGGAAACGTCCACAGGCAGCATTTAACATGCACACATATACATGTAAACATACACTTTTTCCAATCCGTAAAAAGTTCGCATCCGTATTTATTTAACCAATCTCGAGCCCCATTTGCTTTCCGTACCGTTTGAACAAATTTAATATTTTTTTTTTTGGGGGGGGGATGGGGCGACATAAATGTATCTCGTTTTCTTCCGAAATTTAAGCTTTTTGTTTAATTTTTCCATTTCTGTTTTTAACCCCATAGTCTAATTTAGTACGTCCGGCCTTATTCTTTTGACTCAGACTTTGGTTAGATTTCGTCTTTGCTTTTACGGGTAAATAAATCATAAATGGTAAAAAAAAAAATCCTAAAAACAAACTACGTTATGCTAACTCGTCGTAATTTGTACCCGGTGTCTTCCCATAACAGTCGTACCTTTGTCGTTTATAAACTAAATTAATAAAAAAAACGGAACGTTAAATGTTTAGAGTAAGGGTCTAAAAGTCAAAACCTAGAAGGAACACGGACAAGGTTTGACAGTAAAATTTTGTAAGAGGCTGGTAAGCATTAGACCCTTACTCCCTGGTGGTTAGCTTATAGTTCTACTCTATTCGGACAGAAAGTGTGTATGAACGATTGTAGCAGGTTTTCTTTGTTCTTATAATATTGTTATGGAACTTTAGAACATAATTTTTGTGTGAAGTTTGGCATTTTGTGTCTTTTGATGCTTTAGAATTTTTTTATTATATTTCGTAGATTTACGGCAGAGGATAACCAGTAATGCTCTCTGCTGTAAATACCCTGCAATGTTACTAAATCGAAAAATAATTTTCAACAAACAGTAAAGCAGTAAACCTATATCATACTACCACTGGATCATCACATGGGAGGATTTCGAGTTTTTCGTGAAAATGTTTTTATTTCTGACCACCGGGTAGTAAGGGTCTAATGCTTACCAGCCTCTTACAAAATTTTACACCTAGACCCTTACTGTCAAACCTTGTCCGTGTTCCTTCTAGGTTTTGACTTTTAGACCCTTACTCCAAACATTTAACGTTCCGTTTTTATTTATTAATTCGTGTTACTGTTAGAATTGCAGCTAAACTATAAAACTGAGAGTTTAACACAGAGACCCAAGGCTGACTCTTACTAACACTGGCTATCGCCAGTGTTAACAATAGAAACAAATCCTTTAATCTTCAGTCTTGCAGCTGGCGTTTGCTAACTAGCTTTGTTGCATAATAACAATGTTTAAAACAATGTAAAACAATCAATCTGGTCGTTTAGAGCTCCATAACCCCTGAACCACTTCACCAATTAGAAAATGCCTTATGGAAAGGGCGCATCTACAGAGCAATACCTGTAAAATGAGCTAAGTACCAGCTTCATAGGACAAATGGTTTGACCCATAGAGAGGACAGACGAAAGGTACATCCCCAGAACAAGACCAAGACCAAGAACAAGAAGTTGTCTATTTGGCCCCTCTCTGTATCTCGGGTTTGGCTCGTCCGAATTTCACAATTTTTGGACTGCAGACAGGCCTTGGCCTAGCCTAGTCAAGGCTAGATTCCAAATTTGGTTTTAAAATGTTTACTTTTGACGGAGTTATAATCTCTTAAAGTTGAAAGTTTAACACAGAGATCCTAGGTCGACCCTTACTAACACTTATTAAAAATTTTTCTTGCTTTAAAACAAGAGTTTATGTGAACAGTGCGGTTCATGCCAGTATTTTGAAACTAGCGCGCGAAACTAAACAGTAATTTGCTCTGCTTCTATTGGTTTGAAAATTAATTGTTGGTGAGCTGGTTTAGGAAAATTGATAAAAAAAAAAGGAATAACCCCAAAACCAATTTCCCAGCCCTTTTACTTTTTAAAGGGGGGGGGGGGGGGCCCCAAAAAAATTTTTTTACACAGGTACCACCACCCCCCCCCCCCCCCCAAGGATCATTCTGCTATTCGTATGAATAATTAATTTTGTATTTTATTTTATTTAATATTTAAACGGATGATTTATCTTTCGTGGTTTTGAGGAATCCATAAAAAAAATCCCTGCTCAGGTAGCTGCATTTTCCCCCAAAACATTACCCTCTCTATGAAAACAAACGCTCGCGATTATTTCTTCCTTCCTTTAGTTAATTTAAATTCTTTACAATTATTGTTGCTCAATTTTTACCTGTACAGAACTAATATCCACCAATCGAAAACTTACACAAGAAATTCCGAAGATCCATGAGCTTAAAAAAATTAGGGTCAGAATATATATATATATTTTTTTGCACTAAACCCACGGCCTTATACAAAGTTTCTCTGGTTGTATACTGTATATTTGTACCGTTAAGCAACACGGGATGCATAACGTGTATTGTAGAATGTTATATTTTCATGTGCTTTTTTCAGTGGGTTTTTCTGTAAGGCTTTTTTTGTGGGATATTTTTTTCATAAAAAATATCACAGTTATTTACTCTTAAAAATGTAACACAAAACTGAAAAAATCACAGTTCATAGTAGATTTTGTAACCGTTTTTCCGGCCCAAGATTGTTTTGTTTATTTTTCCTGGTCTGAAAGAATGTATTATTTTCATGTGCTTTTTTCAGTGGGATTAGACAAGTCACGGGCCTCCTTAATTACTGAGTAGAAATTTAGTTCGTCCTCGAGCACCTGGAGACGACCTATAAAAATTAACACTATTAATGCCACTGGATGGCGTCACGGTATAGAATATCAAGAAAATACCCTGACGCCATCGAGTGGCATTAATATCGTTAATTTTTACGGCTTGCTCCCACGTGCTCGAGGGCGTCCCACATTCTTACTCAATAATTACGGAGGCACGTGGCTTGTGTGCGTGTTTTGTATTGCTTTGTGCATTGCTTTGCTTGCTGCGAGAGAGATCTCGATAGGGCTAATTACTACAGACTCTAATTCTGTGGCAACCCGCCTTTAAGCTCCGTGGTATTAGCAACCGGAAGAACCAGTGGGCGTGCCAAGATTTTCATTACAAAATATTCATCATATTGCCAACCTATGAGTATTTTTGATCTAAAGATAGAAAATATGACTCTTTAGACTAACTACAGTGCATCCCTTGCCTCTGGTTGGATCTCCCCATTTTCTAAATTTGTGTGCTTAAAGTCCTAAAATTATGGCTAACACATCATGTTACGGTTACAGTCGGTTTAAAAAGAGAAATTGACGATTACATGCTAACTTGTTAAAGAAATTAACAATCACTTAACCACTACGAATGCCTCACGCAAGAACAGCACAAGACTATGTCCAGCAGCAAAAAAGCGACCTCTGTTTGGGAACCTGGGAACCACGGTGCCCGTTCTCCCCATCCTATGAGAATTTCCCTCTCCCCTTCCCCAAAAAAAACTGCAGTGTTTAAGCGTAATTCGTGTCATTTGTTGCTGTGGCTCGTATTTCGGGGTGTCAATCCCTTCTTACATCCGAAAAAATATGAAATTAGCGGTCCGAAAGACTATGACATCCAGCAGATCTAGGAAAAAAAGCCCCCGACGAAACGCCCCAGAAAAATAACCCATAACAAAACGTCCGGTGTTTTTCAATTTTTGCAGGAGGTACAGATAGAATAGAATAGAATAGAGAACCCGACGGTGCAAGCAAAAGCCAAGAAGCACCCACCCCCCCTCCCCCCCAAACCCACAAACACACACACACACCCAAACCAAGGACCAACCACCAGGAAAAGCCTAAGCAAGAAAACGGTCAAGCCGACTTTTGAAAGCATCAAGCGAAGTGGAAAGAACAACCGAAACAGGAAGGGCATTCCAAGCCTCGACCACGCGTTCTGAGAAAAACCGGTGCCGAACATTACCAGAGGAGACACTTCCACAGAGTTTGAGGGAATGCCCCCTGGTCAAAGTGTGAGAGAGACAAAAAAAGTCGGCTGCCTGGACGTCAATAAGGTGGTTTAATATTTGGTAAGTGAGGATAAGGTCACCCCGGAGGAACCTGGTTTTGACCGAGGTCAAGTTAAGTTTGCGAAGTCGTTCATCATAAGACAAATTTTTGAGGGGAAGGCACCATTTAGTGAGGCGGCGTTGACAAGTCTCAAAACGGGCGAAGAAAGAAGCATAACAGGGGCGGCCAACCTGAGAGCAGAATTCGAGCGTAGGGCGAAGGAAGGTTTTGTACAGGAGAGCAAACAGCTTAGGTGAGCCAGCAGAGAAAGTTTTAAGAATGTAGTGGGCTTTTTTGAAGACTTTGCCGATGATGTAATCAGTATTGGCATGAAATTTCAGGGAAGAATCAACCAAAATGCCCAAGTCCCTATGGGACGTGTTAGTAGAAAGGGTAGTTTTACCAAGGTGATAGCTGCAGTGAGGGTTGTTATGGCCAAAATGCAGCACCACGCATTTGAGAGGATTAAGGGCAAGACAGTTTTTGGTCGACCAGGTGGCAACGGCGTCTATGTCTTGCTGGAGATCTTGGTGAAGAAAAGCAGGAGAGAGAATTTTCAGGTCGTCCGCATAGCTTCTGCTAAAGGATCGGATGACGGAATGGAGGTCGTACAGGAAAAGGTTGAAAAGAAGGGGGCCCAGACAAGATTTAGATGATGTATGACAAGATTTAGAAGATGTATGAAGATTTAGATTAGGGGTTTGAATAATATCTCTGTAATGTGTGGTGCAGTGGCAACCCGGACCACTGCACTGTGACTGAGGTTGGCACTAATGACCAAGCTGCCGACGCGCCATTAAGCCTCATCTCCCCCGGAAAGAAAAAATACCCCCAGTAAAAACCGCCCCAAGGAAAAAACGTCCCCAGGAAAAAACGCACCTAGGAAAAAACTCCCTCAGGAAGTAATGTCCCGAAGTAAATGTTTTTTTTCGTTCCCATCTCCATTCGTACCTAGACTTCTTTAACTAGTAAGATCCAAGATTGAGCTAGTTAATTTTTACTAGTGTTAGTTTGCTTTAAATGACGTAAGGCTACAAGAAATTTATTTTTAAAAAAAGGTTGAAATGTGAGCAATTCCACGCCGCGAGTAGGGATTATCCTGTCGGATTTGTACCTTTATGACACCCGTTTGCATTCTATTGACTTAAAAGATAAAGTTTTTCTTAAACACCTATACAACTTAGACAGTATCATTAAAATTGTGAGCATTCCACGTCCCCAGTACCTTTATGACACTAGCTCTGTTTGCATTTGACTGTTTTTCCTAAAAAGTAATACGACTTAGTGATATTAAAATAGTCTATAATACGGAGATCTTAAAAATTGGAGACACTGTTCTGGATCCACAGACTTTATTGAATGAGAAAGAAGGCTAGTTTAAGGAAAAAAGTAGTTAAGTTTCTGAATCGTAACCGGGGAGAGTTTAGTAAATACGCAAATATATTACTAAATAAACTTCTTGGAACTGTAAGTCATTTGAAGCAAAGTAATGCTCGGACAGATGATCCAGCCCAAGTGTGAACCTCACTAGACATTTTTGACAGAGAAAGAAGTTTACTTTAAGGGAAAAAAGTAGGAAAACATGAATTGTAAAGAGATAGTTTAGTAAATACGCAAAGATACGTTTTTTATATTTTTTTGTAATTTCTTGGATCTTAAGCAAACTAATACTCGTATTGTCGTCTTAAATCTGAAGGTAGCTACGATGATCACTACTGGGGCATCCTACCCTACTTAAGGGCGTTTTACTAGGGGCGTTGTTTTCTACTGTTTTTTTTTCTTTTTCCTAGGGGCTTTTTTTGTTCATTCCTGAGGGCGTATTCTCCTCATTGAGCCCTCGCCCCCCATCCCCCCGCCTTCCTCCTATGCTTCACTGCCTGGGAACAGCCAGTCGATACACAGACGATTGCATATCACCCGAATCCCTCTACTCCCAAAGCGTTTGTAGTGATTCTGGAGGGATTAAGGCATTATTGTCAAGTAAAAATGTATTGTTTCGTTTAAATTTTCGAATTGTATTGCTAAGAATAATTCATTATTCTCTTGCAGGGAGAACAAACATGGTACTACTGTGCTACCAGTGAGGTTCAGCGTACAGCAGACACTTGCTACGTAACACTGACCCCAAAAGATCCGTCCAAATCAAATGACGCGAAGGTCTTTTACTCCACCGTCCAGTGAGTTTACTATTTATGTTTTTTAAATATTTTTCATGATGCAATACATGTATTGAATTTTGAATTTAACTTTTTGAAACGAGCCTTGAAGACGCATAAGGTTGGTCTTAGACTCATACAGTCGGTATCATCGTGGGTTACTAAAAACTATTTGTTGACCTAATATATATATTTTTGTTGTTTTCATAGTCGGATATGACACCGACGAGCAGAGTTTGTCTACACAGGAAAACTTAAATGCCGCACCCTTAGGGCGTATAATTTACGCAACGACTCGTTTCTAAATTTTCTCCCTGACGACGTTTTACTTAGTTAATACTAAATTCGTTAGTTGCTTCAACCCCTTTAACGGAGTGTGTAGCGTTCGTTTTTTTCTGCACCTAGTAACCATAACGATGTGGAAGGAGTTATTATCGTGGCTTGTGACACGAAATAAATAGCACGTGGCATGAGGGCGTCGATTTTTGACAAGAATAATCTCTACTGCAATACAAAATGGCGGACTGACTTCTGAATGCCATCAATCGGTGGTTTGTTTTAGGCATTAAGTCAGATTTTATTTGCGTTAACACATTAACACAATAACAGTTTTGAATAGGCTGTACTAGCAGGTCGATGTTTAGATAAATAAATACGTTTATTACACTCCCAAGCATTTCATAAGGAACATCGGCAGCGAAATTACAAGAGTGGAAATCTGTGTTGCACAGTAAACTCGTGTGCAACACAGAACCATCAACGAATCATCAATAATTAGGGTGCCAATAGGTAGCAACAAGTTCTGCATGAAGTAAAAGGAATATACGTCAAATGAAAACATACACAAAAAAAGTAAGTCAAGTGTAGATAAACACACAACTCATATTAGAAAACAAAAACGAGCTCGTTTGATGTTTTGAAGTAAGGTTTAACTGACCCGAAGTAAAAACAGCAAAGTAAAACAAATAAACTTTCCTGTAGGGTTTTACATATCGCAGTGTTCCTGTACTGTTTAGTCCACGTGTAACCTTCCTGCTGTATTCAACCAACAGACACGTAAATAAAATCAAAACCATATCCCAACTTTAAAAATTATTGTAAGAATAATGTAGTGTATAATATACGCCACACACTCGCCTACTTTCGGGGCTACATTTTTCAGCATTATTCTAATCAAGTTGTCTCCTTTCCGTTCATCCTACTGATAAATACACCACTTCTCAAGATGTCGTATTCAAGACTTCGCGACTGGTATTTCCCTTTTATTTTCAACGGCATTTCCAGGTTTTCAAGTAGTCACACGAACCCTGAATTTCTTAATTTGTAGGTCTGCACTAAGCACATTAAAAGTATGGTTTTACGTTTTTTCAGCGATGTCGTTTAGCCAAGTAGAATGAACTGGTCAGGCCTAAAACCGTAAAAACATGTGATTACAGCAGTAAGGTTTTACGTGGACTAAAGAGTACAGGAACACAGCGGTATGTGAAACCTTAAAGGAAAGTGTTACGCTTTGCTGTTTTGACTGCGGATCAGTTATGCCTTATTTTGAAACATCGAACGATCTCGTTTTTGTTTTCTAATTCGCGGTACTTTGACATACCAAGTTGGTATTCTGTAATCCTTGCAACGCACTGAATTTCGTTCGCTTCACTCGCTCATTCAGTGCAAGTCTTTCGTTTGTAAGTTGAGTTTCTGCAGCTCTCTTTCAGTGACTTTGGGTTTTATTCGTGTTATTACAGGCTGGCAAGCCAAATGGGCAACGAGCATTTTAGCTTTAAAACGGCAGCGAGACGTCAAGTGCGGGTAAATAGTTGACTCACAGAATTGTTAGCATTCTTTGGTCGATTAAGTCTACGCCTTACGGCTGGCGTTTGCTGATTGGTATTATTGCCTAATAACCGGAAAGTTTTTTTTTTTAAATGTAAAACAATAAAGCTGGTCGTTCAGAGCCCCGTAACTCCGAATAGCTCGACCAATTGAAATTAAAGTAGCTCTTTCAAATGAGCTAAGAACCAGCTTTCTAGGACAAATGGTTTAGTCTGTAGAGACCATTGTATAAACGTGTCCAAAGAAGAAGAAGAAAATCAAGCCAAAATACTCACGATTCCAGCTCAAGTCCAGATCTGCAAAGTGACCAATCGGAAATTAATAAAAGTTGGTACACGTGTTCACCAAGTCCAACAAAGCTTATATATTAAATTTGAGGGGAAACTATTATATGGCAGCGGAGAAATTAAGCATTGCAATTTCGGCTTTAACATGGGAGACCGAGGTCAAACCTTGCAGTATAGGCTACCGCCTTTACTAATATTCAATAGTTACTAAATAGAAACAAGATACTAAACGTTAACAATAAACAAAATTTCTAGGTCAGCAAACCCAACAATCCAATCGCGTACTTTCTATGCGAAACAAAGAGCTGGCCGAATGGTTTTAAAGTGATATGGTAGAGCATTATAAATCTTTGGGGCCTGATAAAGAAAACATTGATGTAGAATTTCCTGCGAATAGTTTTCGGTAACAAAACGTGAAGCTGACTATAAAATCTAATATTAAAAAGAGCAATAGCTGTGTGTTCAACATTTTTTTTTGGTATACAACCATGATTTCTCAACGTACAGTTGCCTAAGGGATAGGACGCTGTACTATTCGAATTGAGGGCAGACGGTGTCGAATATTTATGGGAGCCAGTAGCTCTACTAATCTTTTTTGTGAGTTATTAATGGTTTCAAATTAGTGAAATAAGTTCCACCTCACCTCGCGATTCCATATTGAGGATATGACTGCGCCAATGCAAAATAGATTTATCTCTAGAACGAGAATGATACCAAGTGTAGATTTTGAAGAAAGAATATCTAAGCTTATGGCAGACGCATTGTACATGTTGTTTCGAAATCATCATAGGGTTTAAAATGACGCCAAGATAACGCATAGATTCTACTTTTTCCAACTTGGGGCATCTGCACTGTACACTGCAACCTGCCTTGTGATAAATATTGTTAGCTGGAGACTCGACATCTTTGAGGATAAAGACAACCAACTTGAGATTATTTTCATATAATTCTTAATCTGATGTTGAATCATCGCTGAGTCAGCTGAGTCAGCAATACTGCAATGTCGTCAACAAAATAAACGACTTTGGTAACCAAGTAGAATTAGGTTACCAAAGTCGTTAAAGAAAATTAGGAACATTATGGTCGAAGGATGGAGCCTAAGGTTAACGCCACGACGTAATGTTTATATCTTTACTGCAGTGATCGTTGACTGTCACTGACTGGGATTTTTCCTGCAAACATGTATTAAACCAATTCAGTTGCGAGCCTCTAATTCCAGCAAGAACAAGCTTTAATAGCTGTTCGAAATGTGCGCCATTTTGGATTTTGAATTGTCTCTGCGAGGTGCTATGTTTATCCACCATCGTTTGATCACTTCTAGAAGCTGTTCTTTATGCGTGAACAGGCAACTTTTGACAGTGGCGAGAATGACGATTATGTATACATATAAATGTTTAAAAGTATTGTACTTTGTTCCCTCCCTTGTTGTTATTTATAATACATCTTATTGTTTGCCAGTATCTACTCCGTTAGTAAACATTGGACACTCAATGTAAATGAAAAATGATAAACTAGCTAATAACTTGAGACGAGCGAAAAGGCCTTTTTCATTAATGCGCTCTTAAGGCAATCTCGCCGCGGAAACTTTTTCGATTAATATAGCGTTTACCTAGTTAATGCTACATTCGTTGGCAATTTGGCTTTCGAGCGCTCTGTGTCTAGTAACCACGGCAGTGAAGCGTAAAGCGATGCTACTCACGTCCCCTTCTGTTGTGTCGTCACTGTCCGCTATTTCCAAAATTAGAAAACGGCAACCAACTAGTTTGATGTTTGAGGTAAGGTTTAGCTAACTAACCGAATTCACAACAGGAAAGAAACACGAATATAATTTCATATAAGGTCACAGATAAGAATTCCTACAGACGAAATAAATTTTCCCAGATGCATCTGAGCTCGCATTATTGAATGTTTACATTGCGAGTCAGTAGAGCTAAAACCGCCGCCATGTTGGAATTTTAAACGATTTCTAGCTGTCAGAATTCAACATCCGAGTCATTGCGTAAATGCGTCCTCACGTGTCAATACGGCGTCTATTCTGAGTCGATCGGTTTGTAAACAAACCTTCGTAACTTGGTGTATTTTACAATGTGTTCGAAAAATCGGCGACATAATCTAGTTTAACAGTAAAGTCTGAAAATCTGGCAGGCCTACTTCTCGAGCACCAATGATCAAGACGTAAAAGTTAGGCGATTAAACTGATTGCGCCGTGGTGATTAAGAGATTAACACCCAGCTTCAAAATTTTTCTCTTATTTTTGCAGAACAAAGGAAACCGGAAATGATAGTTTCGTCATGCAAAAAATCGGAACTGGAGAATACGATTATGAGAACCGTGGCAGTAAGTTCCTCTTTTTATTAACCTACTTTAAATTTAATTTTAGAAATGGAACTGATGTTCAGAGGACACTTACCATCCCTCCACCCCCTTCCCCCCCCAAAAAAAAAAATGGCGATTAACAAAACAACGGATCCTCGTTGATTAGGGATGTTACATGTTTCTAACCTGAAGTCTCTGTATTGCAACAGTCGTAGTCGCGGAATTTTCGGGTTGGTTAAGTTCACGTAAAAATAATTCTTGCAACAATCCTTAAATTGCTATTTGTAAGGTTAACTTAAATGTAACATTAAATGTCGTTCCTAAATTACAGGTGGGAAAAGTGACCCCACGCGGTCAGTTGTAAAACTAATGTCCCTTTATACTTTTACGGAAAACGTACGCTAAAAATTATGCTCTGTAACGGTTTACGTAATGTGTGTGAAAAATATCCCTTGTGCTGCGAATAGTTCAGGCGTATGTCGTGTCACTTCACAAAAACTAGCATTTAAATGAAGAACTTAAACAGAAGAGGGTATTTTGTTTCTCGAGCCAAGGCCGACTAGAGTAGAAATTACGTATCTTGCCTACTGACTCTACACCATTTCTCGCACGTGCCAGGAAATTAAAGCTTCATAGCATTACTGTGTTAAAATAAGATTTTGGGGATATTAAATTAAATGGCTTGGAAACAGGAGCTGAAACCTGCTGTTTCTCTCTCAGACGGCCTTGTGCAAATGGTGAAATACAAAGCGATTCTTACAACACGGATACTCCCCCAGCATTTATTCTCTTCTGGTCGTAATTATGTTGGTTAACTATTCTAGCCCAACGTTGAAAATAACATAATTGTTGGTGGCCTCTGCTATTGTCGCAGTATGTTTATTTTCGGCTCTGAGATCAGATCAGTAACAACAGTGACGACGGTATCGGCCATGATGGTCTCGAGATGCTTTACGTCCGACGTAATTCGCTGCGGTGTAACATGATTTTCAGTGTTGAAGCAACCTATTGGCCAATCTGATCACGTGATTTTCAGCTTCTTCTCATTGCTCTGAAACACGTACCTCACATAAACCGCCCTCTGCCTGTTAAAAAACGGTCCAAGGCAGCGACCTGAACTTACAATAACGGGAAAACTACATAAAAGCAGAAAATTCGCCACATAAAAAACAAGTGAAAAATAGCAGGAAACCAGTTGGTACGTATATACATAAAACGTTTATGTCGGACACGCATGTAATCCTTACGTTGTGTTTTGTACGGACTACTTACAAGGCGACAATAATCAGCAATAAAAGAAAAACCAGACAAAAAAAAAATTACACAACGATACCTCAACGCCGCCATCCCCCCCCCCCCCCCAAAAAAAAAAATGTGTATGGTACAAAAAATAAAGAAGTGACATCAACAGACTAAACGTTCGCCACATTAAAGAAAAAACGTGACTATACATGCTGCCAAACGTAAAAAAAAAACCTTCCGCATTTCAAAGAAATAACAATGTTCCTGTGATTTTTTTGCATTCAGGAACCTTTTCGTTTTTAAATTTTGGCATTCTTGCCCACTCACCTTCTAATTCGGGACCTGAGAGTCACTTTTGGCCTTAAATATCGGGGTCGTGAATTATTTCCTTTAACTCTGGCCCTTACACACTTTTATCCTTGAATTCACCCCTCTTGGAATACTTTTCTCCTCAAACTCTGAGCCTTGAGGAGGACTTTTTCCTCTAATTCGGACCCTTAGACATATTTAACCTAAAATTCTCGCCTTAGGGACACTTTTTTCTTTAAACTCGGGACCTTGGGGAGCTTTTTCCCTCTAATATGGACCCTTAGGCACGTTTACCCTTTAATAATTTCGCCATAAAACACTTGGTTTCGAGTTCAGGACCATGAAGTCTTATTTGCTTAAATTCTGGACTTTAGAATTACTTTTACCATCAAATTTAAGACCTTGGATATACTTTTACCCTTCCTCAAATACGGAATTTTCTGCTATTTTTTTACAGGAGTCGCTCGGCCTCTCTGATTCCTCCCTGCCTCCCCCCTCCATCTCAGCTTATGGGCCTGGGGGTTTCCTTTTATACACCCAAACTCCCTTAATGTCTGTATAATTTAGTAGCACCGACGTGTGTTTATAGCCACAATGCACTGCTTTCATAATACGGAGTATATTATGACAGAACGGAATGTATTATTGTATTATAGTCCATATTGTAAAGAAGCACGTTTGCGGTACAAGCCCCTGTGTGTGAAACTAGGAAAAGCCGCCATTATTTTCCAGAAGAAAACAGATTACAATTTTTTTCTCGCACTTACACACAGTAATGTGCACAGACACTCATAACTCAGTTTCCCTTGAAGTATCATTTACAGATTACAGAATGCATGAGGTTCTGATTCATTAAAAGGTTACCAATATCTGATTTGAGATAGTGCTTCTGTTAATAAACTTTTAATTTCCAGCCCGTGGTTACATCATGGAAGTATCTGAAGATGGCAACTGTTTCAATTACTACAAGTGCTTCGGCGAAGCAGGCGAATGGAAACTCCCTAAAGAAGCTGGAGGTAAATTCAACATATTCATATTTTATGGAAAGTGTAATAAATCCAATGACTTTCATTTAGTTTGTGATTCGTTTGAAACGAGACTAAGACGGAAGAGAATATCGGCGCTTTTCAGAAAGATGCAAGGCATATCTTTGGCGCCGTTTTATTCCTATTTCCTTCTTGTCGTACAGCCTTCGAAAATTTAACTAGTTGGATCGAACTTATAGTAACCTGAGTTTTACGAATGTCAGGTAACGACTTTATAACCCGAATACGTTGCATGGGTCGCCTGATCATTGCATCCAAGCTCATTCACGCAACAGCATTAAATTACTAGACATCGTTATTTGGTACTCAACACGATGACCGAATTAAGCCTCGTAGAGGTCTGGTGCTTAAGATTTATTGTGTCCACCCCCCCCCCCCCCGCAACAAAAATTCCTGGAAAAAAAGGGGCGTACTGCATCGATTTTAACAGCTTTTCAATACAAGTAAACATTTAAAAAATTTAAAATAGTATTTTATGCTATTTTTCCAGTGACAGTGAGGTACCCTTGAGGCCCTTTTTTCGGCTTGTGGCCTGGTGCTTCAGCCCCCCCCCCCCCTCTTGAACTTATAGAAGTGCTTGGTACGGAGTTATGAGCCCAATTGTGTCACACGTCTTATTTATGCAAATAGATGATGCGCCACCCCTTCCCCCTTACCTCTTGTTCTTTGCCGTTGCTCACTGGAAGATTCTAAAAGGTTTGCAGTGTTCATCCCCCCTGTCCGTCCCATACCCTCCTCCCCTCCTTAGCTATTCTCGCTAATCTCGGCGACCTAGGTTAATTAGTTACATGGATGGTCTCTGAGGTGTAATTTTGGTGTTCTATGGTCAGGTAACAGTCTAAGATTAATCCAGATCAAGAAATTATGAGCGAAATTTCGTTACATGGTTCTTGCAAGCCACAGGGTGATTCGTCATAACCGGCGTAAAGTATGTCACTTTTCGAAGGCATCCACGATGTCATAGCTTTCGAACCACCTCTACCACTCTGGAAAATGATGTCACAAACAACACCACCCCACGCTTTTGTCACCAATGAAGAAAAACAAATAATTAGAGAAATTGTTTATTTTTTTTAAAGATTTTTGCTTTTAGATCATTAGTTTTATGCCGATTTAAAAAAAAAATAGGAAAAACATTGCAGAAACTTTTTTTTTTTGGGGGGGGGGCGCCCGGGGAAGTGGGGTAATATCTAACGATGTAAAATATAACAAAAAGTAATTAAGTGTAAAAATATTGGTCGGTGAAACAATTATGTTATGTCGCAATTTATAGATTTCTCCGATGCATTTTGTAATTTTTTTATGTTACCGTTACGCATTTTTGAATTAGCTACATTTTGTACTTCTGATGTCACTGATAACGTCTAAATTCGCAGTTATTTAAAATTTATGTGTTTGGTTGTAGTCTGAGCTGGAAGCTTCGATTTTTCTGTCTAATTTTAATTACGAACATATTTCATCGAAAGCAATACAAAAAATTATTATTAATAGTGGGAAATGGACTACGGAAAATAATTCAGAAGAAAACCTAAAGAAATCGCGCTGCTTGGAAATTAAACTTTGCAATTATATGTAATATGATTTGTATTTGTAAATGTAAAACTAATTTCTATGTAGGGCCTGCCCTTTTTCAATTAGAAAAATTTTAATTGTATTGTAATTATTTAGTTTTTTATTTTAAGTATTCCGACATGGTCAATCATTGTTGTAGTGCATTTTGTATTTTATATTACGGTACCTATTACTTATTGACAAGTAGTTCTTTTTTAAAATTAGATTTTTTTTTTGGTATATTTAAAATGTACTGTCCAAAATGACGTGTGCTTAAACGCTTCGTGAAACACGTACACATTTCTACATTTTTTGTACATTTCTAGACAATATACAAGTTTCTTGGAACTTCGTGCCTTTTGCTAACAAAAATTTACTGGATTATTCAAATTAAATTTTTTTATTTTTGCAGATTACGTCATGTCTCTCTGCAAGAAGCCAGCGTTTTGTAACGATGCTGAACACAAGGACTTTATTTCCAAATTAGTCGGCACTAGCTTGAAGACCGGCCAAGTCGAAAAGATCGATCTGTTTAGTACAGAAACATGCAAGAACGCTTTTTCCAAACAATACTCTGAATGAGGAGTTTGTTCATTAAATGGTTGGCGAAATATCAGAGTGATAATTATGCGAATAATTATGAGAATATGAAAATTATGTCAGTCAATAAATGAGTATACGCATTAATTTGTCTTTTTATTCACAGTTTCTGTACCAATTACTTTAAAAATAATTAATTTCCCTCCCCTGAAGCAAATTTCACTTTTAAGGTTATTTTGTACTCATTGATTCCTTGGTCACTTTATCGTCGAGTAATACTGCCAATCGCAGAGCAGTGCGTATGAAAGTGGACTGTTTTTTTGAGCACAGAAAAAAAATGCCCCAAGTTAATTTATTGGAACGCTGAAGATTTCATTATTCACCCTTGACAGGACGAAAGCTCTCGCATGCATTTGGCTTAATTTTCGGCCAATATTGCAGAGTTGTGGCTAGTTCAGAAACATAAAACACTAAAAAGTAGAGAGCTCACTTAAGTTACTGGCATTCAGGTTAGCGCCCAATTGGAAAGCTAATATGGCGGCCGCCTGAGTACCACTCATTGGAGTGATCTCTCCACTTGTTCAGACTTTTTTAGAGTCTTTATGCTTGTGAACAAGACCACAATTCTGTTTCGCTGGTCAAAAATTAAATTTCTTTACCATTGTGTGTTTGCGGGTGTTATTTTGCCTGTTATGGATGGTTTGTGTTATTTTCGGGGAAAAAAAAACTTTTATGGAATTCTTAGGTACTGGTCATTATTTATGGCCCGGGGGTGGGGTGGGGGCTGGAGGAAATAAAAATGCGACTGTCAAATGTTCGATGACCCCGAGCCATCCCCCCCCCCCCCTTCGAGACCCCCCTTCGAGACCCTGAAAAAATCTTGACCCCCCCACTTATTTCCAAGATAATGTAACCCCCCCCAAAAAAATGTGATTTTAGTATACCTAATGAGACTGTTGGCAGATTTCTTGTAGCCACGATTAGTGCTATAGCCAAATTAGGAAAGTACCTCTCCACACCGACAGTTACCATTAGTTGTACGGAAAATTGTCTCACTTTTAACGAAAAGACATGTTGGGTTAAAAATGTTCTACAAAATGTACCTTACATCTATCTCTTGTCGACATTCATACAATAAGTATGATAAATACACTGTTTGCTTGTATAACCGCATCCGTAATGCAGTCAGCAACTAAAAGACAGAAGAAGCCAAGAAACCAGGTGCCAAGTTTTTCTACAAAGTCCTCTATAAAAACTATACTTGCAGTAATGGTAGTAATAGCTTCAAAACCTTCTAAACACTCACATCATGGGGGATCTGGGGTTTCAGAGGCGTTTTTAAAAATTTTGATTCTGAAAGTGCCATTTTTGAGGTCCAAAAATTACTTTTTCTTCCAGTTGGTCAGTAGGTTTTCGACCCCCCCCCTCTTGACGGGACCTGAGAATTTTATGACCCCCCCCCTTCTCGAGAGGGTCCAAAAAGATCATTACCTCCCTCAATTTCCTCTGCCCACCCCCCCTCCCCGGCGATAAACAATGACCGGTCCCTTACTAGTTTGGCTGAAGAAAAGTGTCTTTTAGCAACACTGATACGTACAAATAATGTCATCACTCTTACATCATATTCTGTGCCGTGTAACATTGTTTAATGATGGAATGACGAAAAAAGAAAATATGATTATTTCATGGTTTAAAATCAGATTTTAATATTATCTCATTTGATGCTGTTGGAGACCATGAAAGGTAAACAAAGTTGCAAGAAGTTTTGGTCTTTATCAATAAAATGTATGGGGCCAAAATGGTGTTATCTATTTCGGCACCCATTCATTTTCTATGTAAGTTACGCACACAGTGTTTTGCCAAAAATTAAATTCTTTGTTAATAACTGCAAGCATGAAATGAGAAAATGTTAAAATAAAATTGTAAATAAGGTAAATAATAATTTTTCTTCTTTATCCGCCATTTCGCTTATGTTAAACAACGTAAAAAATAGAAGGTCCGAAATTTCTTGTGCGTGATAATGATAATAAAAGGACCTTCCTCACCCAAGATGATAACAATTCTTAAATTGTATTTCACTACACCCTACTATTTAAAAAAAACCGTAAAGGTGCAGCCATGGACCCAGAACAATTATTGATGACTAGTGAAAAGCCCGAACCAAGTTCGGGGAGCAGCGTGTGGGT
The DNA here is from genome assembly GCA_023313725.1 of Lithobius niger. Lineage (NCBI taxonomy): Eukaryota > Metazoa > Arthropoda > Chilopoda > Lithobiomorpha > Lithobiidae > Lithobius > Lithobius niger. Next base: position 66,910 of record JAHWFP010242336.1, read on the forward strand.
GGTCAAAAATGCCCGAAAGCTACTGGCTTCAATACCTACGCAGCATTACTAAACGAGACCAAGGCAAGTCGCTTCCCCTATCACGTCACGCATCCTTCAAAATCGTCTTTAACCCTATAGGCAACGTGCTTCCCCACACCTCTCTCTGTGTCTCTTCTGCCTCCGATTGGTTATGTCAGTCCATTCTACTTCTGCGTCATCCCCCACACATATCCTCTTTCCCCTAGTGGCTATCTCTGTCATCCCCATCAAACACTCCCCATCGTCCTCTCCCTCCATGTTTGCTCGCAAATTTTCCAGTCCAGCATTCTCTCCGTGAGCTCAGAAGAAACTGTGGTCGGGGAAATAACTACTCATAATTAATTATAACTTACGCATCACTGTGCGTATAACTTTTCACCACCAGATTGCAGCACCAAGCACAGGAAAACGTAAAACCAGTCCTCCTTTTCCCCTGAAATTACAACACACACACCCAGCTGCGTTCCGCTAATCACTTCCTTCCAACCCAACCCGTCCCCCAAAACCTCCTCCCTAATCCTCTAGCCTATCCTTGCGTCCACGTAGCGCCATTCTCTTCCCATCCAACGCAAACCACACACCGAAATACTCTTGCCCAACCGGCACCTATGGTAGGGAGTAACTACGCAAAATTATAACTACGCCTCTCCAATTACACCTATATATAACTACGCCTACGCCTCTCCACCACCTGACGGCAGCACCGTACGTTCATGTCAGCTAAGCTCAACAACCACACGCCGTTTTGTTTTGCGTGGTGTGAGGTGTAATCGTCTAAATGGAAAATCGCATGATGGAAGAGTATAACGGAAAATCGTCGAACACGAAATTCGTGTAATGGAAAATCGTCTAATGTCCCTACCTCGCTCACACTGTCGTGCTCGCTGCGGCTGTACCTATAACATCAGAAAAACGCAGCTATATTATTATCCAGTTAGACGTTTTTCAGCTGTATTGTTTTCCAGTTAAACGTTTATCCATTATACAGTTTTCCTTTATACAATATTCCGTTTCGATGAGTTTCCAGATTTTTTATTTTGGTAAATATTAGACAATTATCCCATTAAACGATTTTTCAGTTAGACTTTCGTTCGATGCCCCTTTTGCGTAGTGGCTGCAGATGGTGCTGTGGTGTGGACGCGCGCCTTTTCCTCCTTCTACTCCTCCCAAGCCGCGTTCCCGTTATCCCATCCCATCCGTTAACCAATTGGTCAAGTGGTTCATGGGTTATGGAGCTCTAAACGACCAGATTGATTGTTTTACATTGTTTTAAACATTGTTATTATGCAACGATGCCAATTTGCAAACGCCAGCTGCAAGACTGAAGATTAAAGGATTTGTTTCAATTATTAACAGTGTTAGTAAGAGTCAGCCTAGGGTTTCTGTGTTAAACTTTCAATTTGGACCGATAACTGCACTGTTTTACAGTTTAGCTGCAATTCTGAAAGTAACACGAATTAATAAACAAAAACGGAACGTTAAATGTTTAGAGTAAGGGTCTAAAAGTCAAAACCTAGAAGGAACACGGACAAGCTTTGACAGTAAGGGTCTAGGTATAAAATTTTGTAAGAGGCTGGTAAGCATTAGACCCTTACTACCCGGTGGTCAGAAATAAATACATTTTGACGAAAAACTGGAAATCTTCCTACAAAGACCCATGTGATGATCCAGTGGTTGGTATACGTTTGCTGCTTTGTTTTATGTTGAAAACTATTTGTCCATTTAGTAACATGGTAGGGTATTCTCAGCAGAGAGCATTACTGGTTATCCTCCACCGTAAATCTACGAAATATAATAAAAAATTCTAAAGCATCAAAAGACAAAATGCCAAACTTCACAAGAAAATTGTGTTCTTAGAACTTTAAGAACAAAGAAACCTGATACAACCGTTCATACACATTCTGTCCGAATAGAGTAGACCTAAGCTAACCACCGGGTAGTAAGGGTCTAATGCTTACCAGCCTCTTACAAAATTTTATACCTAGACCCTTACTGTCAAAGCTTGTCCGTGTTCCTTCTAGGTTTTGACTTTTAGACCCTTACTCTAAACATTTAACGTTCCGTTTTTGTTCCCGTTATCGCATCCGCCACTAGCAAATTATGATGTTAAATGACGAGATGAATGTTGTCTGGGCATAAAGATTTAGTGTCACACAGACCAAGAGGAACGATAGCAATGTTAATACAAACATCCACGCCGCACGCGGTAGATGAAACAACTCTCCAGAGACAGAAGTTTGCTGAGCCACGGGTGTAAGAGTGGAGAAAAAGAGGCAGAAATAGCTGTTAAACTCACTAATGAATTCACAGCTATCGTGAAGTAGTGCGCCAAACAGATCTTTCAGTTGGAGACAAGGCGTCGTTTTTCTCTTATCTCAAAGTTAAGAATACATCATTTTTTTTGGGTTTTACTTATGTGGGCAAGCGAGTCCTCAAAAGAGTCCTTTGCTCCACGTAATTTAGAGCGGAGTGCATCTCTTGCTTTACTGAAGACATTCCAGTTCTTGGACCTGTGATTTGACGCTTTAAGATACCACCAGTTTAAGATGCGTCCTAATTTCAGATTTGTTTTAATTAAGATGGCCATTAAACGTAAGATGCAGCTTGTTTTCAAATGGAAAGCATGCAAAATAAATAATTAAGATGTTTTGCTGTTTGAGACGCCATAGTTTTCAGTTGCCAGATTCATGCAGTGTAAGATCGCAGCAATTTCAGTTGTCCACGCAGTTAGACGGTTTATTTTTAAGTTGGAAAAGAGAGTAAGTTGCAAAATTGACAGTGGCAATTTATTTTAAGTGGGGTAACTGGTAAAGACGGCAACATTTTAAGATATTAACCTATTTTAAGCTACAAAACGGGCAAAGTTTCTAACATTTTAGGATGGTAAATTTTTTAAAAGTTGTGTAACAAACAAAGATGCCATCGTTTTAAGACGGCACAATGTATTAAATTGGGAACGTAGTGAAGTTGCAAACATTTTAAGTGGTAGTTTACTGAGTTGGAATACAAATAGTTTGCAGTGTTTTAGCACTAAAGCAAAACGATCTGAAACTTCACTGCTGCTTTATTCTACTTCGAATGAAAACAATTATTGTGGTATTGTGCTATTGTGGTTATTATTATTTCCATGTTCTTGAAAAATGAAATGGTCTTATTCATTCTATTTCCTATGAACAACCCAGAAGAATGCTAAGAAAGCTAACAATTAACGAAAGTAGCACACTCTTTTGACTTCCATAACGATTTTATACGATGCGTTAGGCTGGGTGGCTAGCTAACATGATTTTGCATTCACTTTATTTCATCATCAACACGATGTTGACCTATATTTTGGACTGTAATCAAGATATAAGGACTAAGATTGTTTTGTGATTCAACAAGTTGTTTCGCAGCTAGGGTGACGAGTCTGTCGTATTTGAACAGCTAATATTATAAACAGATGAAAATAAGATGGTTGAGTTTAAAAGACGTCACCGTAATGAGATGTAAGATAGTAGATATGTACGATGCCTACCAAGGCATCTGCTTTTAAGATGCCAAACTGCTAAGATGGCGAAAGCAATAAGCTCAAATCAAGTATTCACAGCACAAACCAAACAGTAGAGTTACAGACGATTCATTAGTCCGGCCTAAAAATTATTCTCATACAACTGGTAGAAAATGGTTGACTGCCAAAGTCTTCAAGGAACTGGGTTACTCATAATTCGAAGTTCATACTGAGAAAGAAGTTACTCTCCGAAGACACTCTGAACAACTGCGCATTCAAGACGTGCATAATTTGCCTGATACACAGAAATATTGAATTTGAAATATTAATTCAAGTTCATTCCTTTTTCTCGTGTAAACGTCCCCATCACACACATTATTGCATTTCTATCATCATTATTTTCTCATTAGCCAGTCTCAGGATATCGGCTTAACACTTTAATTGGATCACCCATTATAAACAAGCAAGGGGAAATTGTTCATTGCCGTCAACAATCTTAAGATGTCATCAAGCAAGATGTCATCATCCAAAAAAAATTAATAAAGACGCTATCAAAAGAATCAAACAAAAGCATTCAAATTGGATCAATCACAACGGATCCAATTTTTCTCTTTTAAAAGAGGGGCGTTGTGGTGCATGTACCAGAATGCTATACACACTACGTCATTCAATAGCGCACTCGGACTGACGCATCTGAAGCCACACCTCAGACGCCTTATTATTGTATACCCCTCAACTTGTAATAGCCCCGTTGCAGCTGTTTGTATAAAGCCGCAAGCCGCATCAATAAACCATGTTTTTTGCCCCTGTTACGCATTGCTTACGTTCTAGTGGTAATATTAGGCTAATCGGCCACCAGACCTTCTATTTCACGCAAAATAAAAAGACTTCCAAAAGTTTAGTTCCATTAACACAAAAGAAAAGACGTATTGTAGCGCCTGTCGATTGTGATCTTGAGAACTCGGTTATATGACTGGTTTAATAATTTTCTTTTTCAACAACATTATTAATATTTTCATTCATTCCAAGTAATCTGCACTGGGACCTTGATTAACAATACCAAAAACTTTATTCGACCATTTCTCTTAATTGCTTGCATCAGTGCAGCAACGACTAATAAAGTAAATTTCGTCCTTCCAATGAAATATGCAATATTATTCTCGATATTCCAATTGATGTACAATCACAAAGTTTTATTTGCATAATTTTTTTTCCTTATTTTTAAATCCATTTTAAAATGTGTCGGAGAGGTGATTTTTCCGTTGGATATTTCACTTGGCACGCTTACATACTCCAACTTTAAATCAGAACGTTTCATATGACGTCAACAACTTACGTGACCCCACTGTTCCCACGGCAAATCGCGCTGGGTGACCTAAAAATCAGTGTTCACTGAAGGAAGGTCTGCGTAATCTAGCTCTATCTAGCATCTGCGATTATCTTGTTTGCAGTAAAAAGGAATGCACCAAAAAAAGGTTTTTAGAGAAAAACGTAAACCAAGCCTCCTAAATTACTGAGTGAAAATTTTCTACGTCTTCGTGCACCTTGGAACAGCCTGCCAGAGTTAACGATATCACGGTCACTAGATGGTCCCATGATACATTCTTACGATTCTATCTTGGCAACATCTTGTGGCCACGATATCCTTAACCTTTACAGCATGCTCCGAAATGCGTGAGGACATCCCAGATTTTTACTATGTAATTATAAATAAGACGCAAACCTATTGCCACTTTATGCAAATATGGTTGCCTTTCGCACTTAAGACTGCCTGAGCAATAATTGAACCCTCGACCATTGAGATCTTGGTGCATTTTTAAGCAACAAATAACAGTTGCTAGAAGGCCGTAAATTCTACAGACTTTCCTGGGATGATTTACCTACCTTTAAAGCACAAGCCGGTACCATTGTTTTACTGCTGTAGTCCGTGAGGTACAGTGTACCATACAGTGCATCACAATTACAGTACACCATCTGACTGTGCATAATTTTCTTTATTTTTACATTTTTTTTCAGGTGGAAATTCTCTACTTACAAATACATTGATCGAATATCAGTATCAACCAATTTGTGGAAAAGATTATCTGAAGGTTGGACAAAAAAATAAATCAGTTCAAGTAAAATTTAAATTTAAATTGAAATTGTGTTCAAGTATTGAAATTGTGTGTCACACTAAGCACGTATCGCTCAGAATAAACTTTTTTTTTTATGATTTACTTCAATCCAGCGGCAAATTTGACGCTTACCCAGCCGAAGCCATGAAGCCATACTTCAATCATGCAGGAAATTGGTCACCAGTTTACAGACTTTCTAGTGAAAAACGGAATATAGTGTATTAGTATAATGTAGCATAGACGCCAAAGGTTTTATTAATAAAAGAAAATAGGTTACAGCTAAGCTAATTTCATTAAACTTTAGTGTTCATTTTTAAAAATTTATTGTTAGCACGAAGCATAGAAAATCGTATTCTGGATGTTTCTGAATGTAATTTTTTAATGCAACTTCCAGTATGATCCAACAGCTTCTAGGCCTCAAACGTTCTTAACACTGTTACAGTTGAATGGTCGATGAGCCATCAGATCTGACTATTGCTGTCGACGTTGTTGTTTGACAAGCTGAACTCAGTCGTATCGAGTTAAAACGAGCCGTTCCAATTACTACGCCAATCATTACATTTTCTGCTACATGTCCCAATTTTGGTCCTTTGCAGGTCTATTTCACTTCACCGACGGCATATCCTATGGATTATTCAATGTACCAGTACCTTCCAGCCATGAACGATAGTCATATAAAGTACAGCCGCAAGGTAATGTATACATTACAAAAAAAACTGCACGAAAAACGAACAGTTCGGTAAGTACAGAATAATACAAACACCACCCTGGAAATACGTTCATTACAATACGTATTGTTTAAAATACCTTTTTCTGATTTATCATTGTTTATTTTATAGAATGAGACATTCTTTTAAAAAATCTATTAAATATGGATGCCTTTCATAGATGCATTCTTAAGCAAAGCCAAAAACTGACTCATTCAGTGTTTAAGGTATATGGATAAACTGAACTGAAACCAAAACAGGAAAGGAACATGATTAAGCTTCCATGTAAGTTTTTTTAAACCACAATGTTGTTGCAGTGTTTAGTCCACGTGAAACTTTACTGTTGTAATCAACCATTAGACACCGAAGTACAATTAACGTTATTTCACCAGCAAAAGAAAAAAAACACTGGTCATTAAAACAAGAAAAAAAAAGTTATTTAACGTTTATTACGTGAGTTTTTAGTACAGTGCACATCGAATTAGTCCAACTTCAACAAAGAAGGAATAATATTTTTGGTTACATTTAGATTATCGAGTAATTCATTTTGATATAAGTAAAATTAAAAGCCAGTCAAGCAGAATTAATGAGAATTAGGTAAACACATAGGCACCCAGACCTCTCTCACACATGCTCGCCTACTTTTAATTTCTTTGTACTTTTCTTCAGTCAAGTGGTCTCGTGTCTATTCATCATCCTATTAATTACGTGCAGAACAATTAGTTTTTTAAAAACTATTTTTCAGTGATGTCTAGTAGCAGTAATAATATTGAGCAGAAACCAACCTTACCTTTCCTACATATTAAAAAGTAAACATGGTAAAAAAAACTGCAATAAGCTTTCTCTTGAGCTAAACACTACGGCAACATTGCAGTCAATGTAACCTTACAGGAAAACTTATTAATGTTGCTTTCCTGTTTTTGCTTCAAAGTAGTTAAATCTTATCTTAAATACCAAACTAGTTCGTTTTTGTTTGTATATTCCGGATACTTTGGCATAACGTGGTCATCTTCTGTACTGTTTGTTAAGAATATAAACGAGCAATGAATTTCACTCGCTTCGCCTGATCATTCAGCACTTATCCCACAGTCGAAGGCTGGGCTGCCCACAACTCTCTCTCAGCGCCTTTTGTCGTTCTTCGTAGATACGTGATGGAAAGCCAAATGGGGAACAGACATTTCGCGTTCTCCAGATGCGTGATGACTGAATATAGCACATCAGCATTGTTGGTATTTTATACACGTTGCAGTTTTAGCATCAGTATCGTTATACTCTGTTTGCTCTTTGGCCTAGGTATTTTCCAGCAAAATTATCCCCTCCGATCGTGATATAACCTCTAGAAGTTGAAAAGGACGTTAAATTCGAGTATTTTTTCAGCCTACGACTGGAGCCTAGTGTTGACTGAAAAACATTGTTGCCTAATAACAATGTTTAAAACAATGTAAATCAATTAAACTGGTAATTTGAAGCTCCATAACTCCGAAACTACTTGATCAACATCGATGATTTTAAGAAAAGTAGTTTTTACAGCCGTATATAAAAAAAATGAGCTTGTTTTGTAGAGCAAATTGTTTAATCTTTATAAACCGTTGTTTAAATGTGTCTGAAAATCCAACCGCAACAAGACAAACACTAGTATCGCGATTCCAGGACAGGTCCAGGCTTCAGATATGATCTGAAAAATTTTAATAGCATTTTTTACGTGTGTTTACCGAGGCAAATACACTGCATTTGGTTTACAAATATAAAAACTATGGCGGAGATATTAAGGGTCAAATATTTCGCCTTTACATGGGAAACCGAAGTCAGCCCTTACTTCGCCACAGGATTAAACTTTTTCTTCTGAAACATTGGATCTTTAACCCGTGCGATTTATGAAAATTAATAGGGACTCAAGTTAATGCAAAGTAAATCACAAAATAAATCCGGTTGACTTTGCAATCAATGTATTCGCAGATTTATAGCGAAAAACCGAAATTGGAGTTGCGGGAACAGCAATAGTAAATAGATTATACAGGGTGTTTTATCTGAAGTGTTGCTGCTCAATATCATCCATATAGTATTGCAGATACGTTAAACATGGCCATGGAATACGTTCGAACATCCAGGGGACCATCAGACGGGTAAACCAAAAATGACCTTGACGACCGGATTCAAGGTCAACGAAAAACTAACTCTGTAAATTGCAAACGTGTAGAGGACGAAGATATGACGTCAACAAAGCAAACAGAACAGAATTAGTTTAAAATATCAAAGAGATAATGTAAAAACATTATGGGTCTTGCAGCCCCATTGGAGGACTTGACCACAACCCACCTTGAGGCAGAAACACAGACAGGCACCAATAGAAAATGTATACCTCAGGGATTAATGCAAACAATGCTTTTCATGGATCCACCAGGTCTGCCTGCTAATCCTTTTGCTGTACGTACAGTGGTGCCGTCTGTGTTTCTACCCCCGGGGGAGGGCTGTTGTAAAGTCTTGCAGTGGGGCTGCAAGACCCATATTGTTTTTACTTTTATCTCTTTGACATTTGAACCCATTTCTGTTTTGTTTGCTTTACTGAGGTCGTGTCTTCGTCCTCTACAAGTGTGCAATATACAGCATGCCCACATCTCTGCTACTACCGGAGTTAGTTTTCGTTGACCTTGAAACCGATCGTCAAGGTTTAGCTGTCTGATGGTCCCCTGGAAGTTCCAACGTATTCCATGGCCATATTTGACGTATCTGCAATACTAGGGATGATATTGAGCAGCAACACTTGAGATCAAACACCGTGCAGAGCCAAGTTGTATACAAGTACTTATACTGAAAAATGTTTGATAAAATGTGCAAAAGAAATTGTTAAACCACAGTTTTAGGCAATTAAATCAAAAAAAATTTAATTGCTATTAACCTATTCTTCAGTTGGAATGTGAATATTAAAATTTAATAGTCCTGCACTTCTTTTATTTCCGTTGCATTACTCATCATTTAGTACCAATCCTTATACATGTGAATGAAAAAGAAACAAGCCGGGCGTTTTTTTCCCCTAGCACCAGTGAAGCAGTTGCAGAAGTTTGCTAAATGCCTACGTCACGCAAATGTGACTAGCGATAAATGACCAAAAGAATCAGCCTCCTAGTACACAGAACTTAGTACACAGAACAGCGGCTTAGTACAGAGAAAGCTATCAAACGGACCGCCGTAATCGTTCAAGTCGCTGAAAAGCGTATTCGTGGAAGTTTTGTTTCCAATCGAACTGAATCAGTAAAATTGTATGGTTGTGTATATTACTTTACCTAGCTGTAGCTTCGTGGGTTCAGTTAAATCTGATGGGTGGTTCCCCGTCTGGACCGGGAGGCTAGATGAGAAAAGCCATTTTTTATCCTGATGAGAACGGGGAAAGAATGGGTGTTCAGGGTTGAGCCGCATCAGGAGCAATTCCCCAAGGGAGATTGCCCCAAGTTGGTACAGCCCTGGTCCAACTAATACTATACAAAACCTCAAAAGTTCCGTGAATCGCGTATAGCAACAGACGGTTCAGAAAACCGTAAATGATTCAAGCATGCATACATTTTGGGGTACTGTAACTCTCTGTATATCTATTACACTTTTTTTCATGCGGTTGAACATGTTCTTACTTTAGTCGGGGGATATTTCCCTTTATGAAAGTAGACAATCTGTGTTCAGACTGGGTTCTACCCCAAGGGTTAACAACAAAGTTACGACTTACATTCCGATCTTCTTACGTACAGTAAAGGGATGAGTCCAAACCTTTTTGGCTTCAAGAGAATTTGCACATTCCTTGGGAGCAAATATATCTTCAGAAACATCATTGTATAAAAGTAAAGAGTATCAAACTCAATTCCCTTACAAGGGAACGGTTATGGTCAGCAACCCATTTTTCAGTTGCTCCAGAGAATAACAACAGTTAACACAAAAACAACAATGAAGTAAAGAACCAGTTGAACAATGAATACCTGCAGAAACAAACAACGCACGGCAAGAGAAAACAAACAAACTGAAATTGAAAGTTAAAGAATCAGGACTTACAACTGTCAGCCGGGAGTTGCTTCTCCAGGGTCAACAGCCTCAGGGAGAAGTAACACGCCTGACAAAATCCACCATAACTATAAAAACATGGCCGCATTTGGTCTAGATGAACACACTTTTGATGATAGGTAGCGGCCCTCTTGTTTTTGCAGCAGAGCTAGCACCTTTTCCTGTTGCTACAGGGCTTCATTTCGCACTACACGAAACGAGGAAAAGGGAGTCATCCACTATATGCAGCACTACAAATTTCAGCTAAATTGTAGGGAAAAGAAACAGCCATTTAGCGAATTGCTTTAGCACAGCAGGAAAAAGAAACGCACAGAAGCTACAAGTTTATTTGGTCGTTTTAGAATCTTACCACTGTCATTCATGATATTTCAATTTTTTACGTAAGAACAGTGTTTTGTTTGTTGTTGAAATTTTGTTGGTGACATTTGGCGCCCCTCTATTCTTAGTGACAGATGGAAATACAAGAGGGGGAATTAAGGCTTAATGGCGCGTCAACAGCTAGGTCATTAGCTCCAACATCAGTCACAGTGCAGTTGTCCCGGTTGCCACTGCACTACACATTACAGAGATATTAATCAAACCCGTAATCTAGATCCTATCATAGATCTGTACGTCCTGCAGATATTGATTAACGTCGGACAGGAGGACAGACATATCGCCCAATTGACGCGCAATGTCCTGCGGAAGATGGAAACGACGACGAACACCATCAAGATGGCTACAATCAATGAGGAAGTACCAAACCGTAAGTGGCCGTCGAAACCAATGACATTCAGGAGGCTCAACCACTCCTCAAAAGGAAACAGTGAGTAAGCCGGGTGTGACCAATGTGCAAACGGGCCAACACCACCTCTACACAGCGACTGCGGCAACATGCCGAGTGCCATTCCTCGACAGTGCCTTTAATAGCCGGTAACTTATTGCAGTCCTGTGTGTCCCATATGGTTTGCTAAATAGCGCGCAACCTCAGACGTAGAGTTGGAAAGGCGTCTGAGGGAACAATGCTGAGATCCCTTTCGAGAGGACCAGAAAGAGCCCCTTTCGCTGCAGAATCAGCGCGCTCATTCCCACCAATCCCAACGCGGCCCGGGATCCAGCAAAAAAGCTCAGTTTTCTGCTGGCCAGGCAAGCGGGAAAGTAGAGCTTGGACACGTTGTGTCAAGGGGTTCAGAGGATTGTAGGAAATGTAAGAGAATACATACGACTGAAATATACCAAGTTTTATCATTGGTACTTCGTGTTGTTGTAATTTTCCCCGGGCCAATAAAACAAGATTGATCATGCGAAAAGAAAACCTTGTTAAACACAGTCAGCAGACTTTTTCAATTTTGTTGTGGTGTGGTTAGTAACTGAATAAAGTGTTAATGAGAACAATTTTTTAACAAATTTGTATACCTTATACAATTGTACAACACATGCTTTCTGCATTCTACAATTTTTATTATTACAAAAATATTTATATCTACCAGTTTTAGGTTCAGCGTACCTGAAAGTGGGTGGGTTTTTTTCTGCCCTTTTACCTACCAGGCGAATGCGAATTTTTGTTTAGATTCGCCTAAAGGTTAAAACTACCTGTTCAATTGAGGCAGAACTCAGCGAAAAAATCAGAAAATGTCAAAAACGTTATATGTACAGCAAAACTGACTAAAATCCGAAAAATTTGATAATATTTGATAAAAATTTATTAAAATCCGAAACACAAAAACAGCAAGATTCTCCTCCCTCCGCCCCCCCCCCCCCCCAAAAAAAAAAAACTCCACTCGGGTAGGTTTTTAAAACAGGTTTATCATAACCATGCACTTAGTATGTATTTTCTTTTTATGATGATAGGTGATATCCGTTGAAGATAAGGCTGCTGCCTGTATCAATGAGAAGGAACATTACAATTGTATCAACAACTGTTTGTACATAAAGCTTTCATTGCAAATTCGCTGTAGGTAAGATAAGTTTGTAGTCCTTGGTTAAAAATAAACGAGTTTTTATCGAAATTCATACTCTTTCAGTTCGTTTGCAATTTTATTTGGTATATTTGCTGTTCCGTTTTCCAATGTACGTTTTTAAAGAAAGGTGTTATGTTTTTGTTGTAAATTAAGTACAGATTTAATTCGGCTTTTTTGGGGGGGATGGAAGAAGTTTAATATTCCATATAAAGTTGATAAAATTGGTTCTTTCATTCGTAGGTTTCAGGTTTAAATTTCATGCAACTTTTATGTTGAGTTTTAGTTTCTGCCGTTACCAATTTACCATTGCTCTCTTCCTTTTACTTTTGTCGCCCTATTATGTGATAGCTTTGTGCTTACAAAATACACTAGTCCTTAATTATTTTCCATCGGCAGAAAATCAACAAACATTTCTTTTTTTTTTTACTGCGGGAATGTGGCTCTTGGGATGTGTTCGGCAGCAGGTGATGGATGATTGTTACCGTCGAGAGCTACTGGTGGAAAAATCGATTTGATAAGTCCATAAAAAATAAACAAAATAAATAACTTGTGAACAGCTAACGTCAGGGTGTTACAACCTTTTAAGGACTCAATGCTTCTACTCTTTAAAATACTTTTAGGATACAAAATTTCTTTTCAGCAATTTGAAAATAATATAAAATTCAGGTAAAAATGTGATTTAGAATTCTAATTCTACTATTTTTCCCTCCCGCAGCCTTCCTTATATGCCTGAGATGAACCTACCTTCATGCACTTCTAGTAAATCAGGTACGTTGTCCCGTAAAAAATATTTTGACTTAATTGTTTTACCAGGAGGAACAGGCGACTGCAAATGTTTACCACCTTGCACCAAAAGGATATATGAAACGAGAGTCGTTAATATACTACCTGAAGAATCCGTTGAGACACTGTTGACTGTTAGTGCTAATAGGGATGTGATTTTAATATTCAATACACGGGCTGCAGACTCGATTGTGAAATTGTTGTGTGATATTGGATCTGTAACAGGATTGTGTGTTATGAACATGTTTGAATTATTGTGTTGTTTAAATTTTTCGAAAATGTATCGTTTACTTAAAAAATAACGTGAATTAAATCGATATTTATTATGAGTTTAGTAAACGTGACAAGGTTGTGCTGAAAAATAAGTTTTCACATTGCAGAAGTCTTCTGCTGTTCAGAGTCGAACTTCACTCTTAAAATGCTAACTTTATTGGTAACTTTGATTTAAATAACTAAAAGGTTACTCCAACTAAATAAGTTAAAACACCATAACTTAAACATTTCAGTCACATTTAAAGTTATGAAGGTTTAGTAAAGTCAAGTTACATATCTAAAACAGTTTTCTTCTTTACTCTGACAGAGTAACTTTTAAATATAACATTAGTGTGGTGGAGTTAAAGGTAACTGGATTGTTAAAGGTTTCTACAGTTTTGAAGGTTACCAAGGCAAAAGGTCGTAGCTCAATGAACATATTCAAGTCAATTCACTTTTGATAGTTACCAAGCTTGCAGATGTCAACTTAGAAAGGGTCTGTGTGTTAGCGTAGTAGTGTAAGTAATTTTTAAGTATTGTTTACTTTGAGCGAATAACGTATAGGATAATAAGGTCAATTAAATAAAATAAATCTAGCTTGGACCATCTAACGTGCGAATATGGTGTAAATTTACTTCTACACTTTTAAATTTGGAGGCATCAGACAGGTATCTGGGGCTGATAAAGGATGCAACTGTGATAGGCACAATTTTTGGCATACAACTTTTAAATGTATAGTAATTCTTGAAACAGGAGCTTGAACTTAAAGATTTTAAAGTACTACAACGTTTACCACAATTGTAATCAACAGAAAACTTGAAGTTTATAGCATGTAACTTTCAAATATATTTGAAACCCGTAGAACAGCAGCCTGAATGGAATTTTCAAGTAGTACAACATTTACCACGTTGTAATCAATAAACAACATAGCGTTTATAGCATGACGTAACTTTCAAATACATTTGCAACCCTTAGAACAGCAGCGTGAATGCAATGTTCAGAGTAGTACAACATTTACCACATTGTAATTAATAAACAACATAGCGTTTATAGCATGTAACTTTCAAATACATTTGCAACCCTTAGAACAGCAGCGTGAATGCAATTTTCAGAGTAGTACAACATTTACCACATTGTAATCAATAAACAACATAGCGTTTATGGCATGTAACTTTCAAATACATTTGCAACCCTTAGAACAGCAGCGTGAATGCAATTTTTAGAGTAGTACAACATTTACCACATTGTAATCAATAAACAACATAGCGTTTATAGCATGAAGTTTTCAAATGTATTGTATTCTTAAAAAGAGCTTGAATGCGCAACTGTAATACTACTGCACGTTTACCACAATTGTAACCAATAGACAACTTTCACATACTTTTGTAGCCCTTAGAACAGAAGCTTGAAAGTGCAACTTTTTAAAGCAGTGTTTCGTTTCCATTATTATAACCAATACGTACGCTTGTATCTGCAACTTAAAGTAGGAGTATGTGCAACTTTTAAAGTATTACAATTTGTATTACAATTGTAATCAATAAACAACATAGCATTTATAGCATGTGTACTTTCAAATATACTGTAATTCTTAAGAAGAGCTTGATTGTGGAACTCTTAAACTATTGCGATATTTATCACAATTATAACCAATAGACAGCTTTACGTTTCCAGCATACAAATATCAAATATATTTTCAACCCGTTAAACCTGAGCTTGAATGTGCAACTTTTAAAGTACTGGAACATTTACATTATTGCAAG
>JAHWFP010242338.1:0-18500 GCA_023313725.1 Lithobius niger
CTTAGGGACAAAACAAAGTCCTATGAGTCAGGTGCGTAATTCCAATGCTGCTCTGCTTTATATTACACCCGGTATATTTATGTAATAACTTATAGCACTATTTGTCAGGCTATCGTCAAATTCTGCACGTGAAACTGACTATTTCTGTACTTCTCTAAAGAAAGAAATAAAAAAAAAACTTTTGGGGTCAGATTTCCAAGATGGCAGTAAAAACTAAAAATCTGCAGATTTTAGAAACATGAGGCATTGTCTAAATGAAGTCCAGAACTTATACAGTTCTGCTGTGAGAGAAAAAAATATCAAGACACATGCTAGTGTGTTCCCCGCCAAGATAAACTATAACATCTAGATAAAATACGTGCATAAGCACGATGACCACTATACACGTTGTGTCTTTACAGCTAGGGTAGTTTGACTGTTATCTGAGGATGAATAACAATGCGCCAGAAAATGCTGAAACTTCTTTGATCGGAACTTTGGTCGCCTGACAACATGAAAGTCACTGTTAGTGACACAGCTTAACGTTTTCTTGTTGAAAAAACGACGTGAATAACGTTGATATTTGCCTAATTACTAACTGCTACTGAAGCCATTTTTTGAATCACCAAAATAAATTCTTCCATGCAGTGATAAAGCTGGTTCGTAGCTCATTTTACAGGTATTGCTCTGGAAATGTGCCGTTTTCATAAGGCCTCTTCTAATTGGTCAAGCGGTTCAGGGGTTAGGGACCTCTAAGGCTCGATGTACATATGCGTTTTTTTAATGCGCACTGATGCTGCGGTACTGCATTTGCGGTTTGGTTTACGTGACGTCTGTTAGGTACTGCACACATACCTGCATCGACGTTGCGTTACCTCACACCGCTTGTGCGTTCGTTTTGTGCCGCACTTCCTTCGTTAACACAGTGTTACCGCAGCGTTAATAAAACGCACCTACGTCTCTTGAGGCCTTGTGTGACTTGAGCGGTGCACACATCGTCGTTTATCGCAAAAGCGTTACCGAAAATGGCGTCCAATTTCAAAGAAATAGACATGGAATTGTTTATTGCGGGCATAAAGAACTACCCTGAAATATGAATTGTTGCTGCAGAAATGATTGAAGATTCATTGGGAAGTAAGTAAAGAACTTAACCGAATTTTTTAGTTAATCTGCAAAGGATGTATAATATATTCCCCTGGTACGTCTTGAATCAGTGAATGTACCAAATATCATTGCATTGGTTTGAATATATATTTTTTGTACACGAGGTAGGCGAAAAAGGCAAGATCGTCGCATTGGTTTCAAAATATAACTTTTTTTTACTCGGTTAATTGCAAAATGGGTTGCGGCAGAGTGCGTACTGGCGGTTCACTGTCGTGTGTGCATTGATTGCTAGCATCAACGCAGTGCCACCGCGCGTTAAAAAAACGCATGTGTGCATTGATTGGCTTCGTCAACGCAGCGGCAATGCAGTGTCAACACGCGTTAAAAAAACGTACGTGTGCATAGGCCTAAACGACCAAATTGATTGTTTTACATTGTTTTAAGCAGAACATTAAATAAATTCGTGCATCTGCAAGGAGATACTGCACTACTAATAAAAAATACTAATTGTATAAAAAAAGGTGACTGCTAACCTTAAAACGTAATGAATGCCAAAAAAGTAATAATAAATGGACCACATAATTGCTGGTTCATAATTGCTAAGAAAAACAAATGGATTTCATCAAGTTGGACTAAAAATATCTGATATATACCCCAAATCAAAACGTGTTAAGGATTCACGCCAAGCTTTTTGGCTGTGTGAAGTCGTGATATCAACCGCGAAGCTCTTTTGCAAAGCTAATCCTACCGACTACGACTTCAAACGTTAAATGAAATAACTGAAAATTACACAGTAAGCAATTTTCATATATTTCATTTAACCTTCGAACTATTACTCAGTGGGATTAGCTTGGCGAAAGAGCTTGGCGTTTGATATGACGACTTTACACGGCCAAAACTTGGCGGGAATCCCTAACAAGTTTCATTTTGGGGTAAATTTATATTACAAATTTTAAAAAATGAGTCAATCATGCGTTCGGGAAATTTGTAGCTCAGGCAAAGATTTGTCCACAGGGAAAAATGAGAAAAGAAAACACAAAAGATAATGCAAAAGTTACTGGATGACCAGATTTCATATCTATACTTTTTTATTTATCTATTTAGGATATATAAAACAACTCTTTTATAATATTTTCCAGTTACTTTTGAAATCTCGAATTAATCTAAATTATTATCGAAAACAACTTAAAATAGGTAGGTGAGTGGTTGAGATTTTGTTGGTGGGTCAAAGTGGATCATTGGGTCAATGATGTGGACTGCACAAATATGTTTCACCAAAACGATTAATGCAGATAGCTGCTTGACCGGGTCCATTGTAAAAACGGGCTTTGGGGTCTTGAAGGGCTTGGAGTTGATTGGCGGAGATTGTCACAGCTTCTTCACGCTGAAAACCATTTTATAAAAGTGTATGTATCAGAAAACAAACAAACAATCATATCTGAATTAACAACTCAGAAATGTCTAATGGTGTACAGGGGTTGCCGCGGGTTTTAGGTCAAAGTGAGAAAGAAGGCGTTTTGAACATAAAAAATAAAGAAAATCGAGGATTTTTTTTTAAGTCGCTATTAGCAACTAGCCTAAGTAATTTTAAAGTGAATTTTTTTTTAGTAGTAGGGATATAATTTAGTTCAGAAGATCAGAATCACTTGACAGAGAAAGGGGTGCTCTAATACAATAGTTTAGTAGTTACAATGCTCCACTGAATTTCGATGTTTGTGTGTTCGCGTGTGTGCATGGGTGTGCGCATGTGCATGTTGGTGTGTTTGTGTGTGCGTGCGTTCGTGTGCTTATTTGGAATGTGACAACATTTGTAGTTATTTTTTTCTAATTTCATGACAAGCAAGCGTTGGTGCATGAAATTCATGAGATCTAAGATGAAATTCCTAACACATATGTTTTCAGAGATATTCATGTTTTCCGCTGGATGGCTAAGGTGGTTTTTAATATTTTTGGAGATATTCACGTTTTCCGCTGGATGGCTGAAGGTGGTTTTTAATATTTTCGGAGATATTCACGTTTTCCGTTGGATGGCGAAGGTGGTTTTTAATATTTTCGGAGATATTCACGTTTTCCGTTGGATGGCTAAGGTGGTTTTTAATATTTTTGGAGATATTCACGTTTTCCGTTGGATGGCTGAGGTGGTTTTTAATATTTTCGGAGATATTCACGTTTTCCGTTGGATGGCTAAGCTGGTTTTTAATATTTTCGGAGTTATTCACGTTTTCCATTGGATGGCTAATCTTATTTTTAATATTTTCGGGATATTCACGTTTTCCATTGGACGGCTAATCTGATTTTTAATATTTTCGGAGTTATTCACGTTTTCTGTTGGATTGCTAAGGTGGTTTTTAATATTTTCGGAGATATTCACGTTATCCGTTGGATGGCTAATCTGGTTTTCAATATTTTTGGAGATATTCACGTTTTCCGTTGGCTGGCTAAGCTGGTTTTTAATATTTTCGGAGATATTCACGTTTTCCGTTGGATGGCTAAGATGGTTTTTAATAATTGTGGTAAGGCATCCAATCTACATTATAAGGCTACTGGTCCCGACAACTATATGAGTGACAAAAAGCCATTTACTATAAGTTTTTTAGTATGAAGTTTTTTAGTATGAAAATAATTACAATTGGTAACAAAATTAAACTGCTGTTACTGCCAATTTCATGAGTTTGGAACTGTGAAAGGTATTGGTGACGTGCGATACGGGGAATTTAAGCTAAAAACCTTGCATTGATACCAAATTATTAAAGTTTAACAATAATGGCGACATGCTACGTACCTCTTTGTCCACTCGACGACAAAACAAAGCCTCCGGATGTTTAATTTCATGAATTTAAAACATATGAAGAACCAAGGTGCGTGTGTATCGTACTGTATAATAAGCTACATCGTTTTCTATTCTCATTAAAAATGTGTTATACGATCCTTTGACGTAGCAGTAAATCGTCCAAAGACTTCAAGAGTAGTCAACATTACTGTAAAATAATCTTCGCGTAGTGCTGCAACACCGGTAAATCTAATAATGAAAGGATTATTGTGCGTCCCGCTAACACTAATCAATGCTGTGATTTGGGGTAGTTCGTTCTTCATGCTTTCACTTCAGTGCACCACTTGGACGACGTGTCTCACATGCTATGTAAAACTGCGCTTTGAGCCTTTTACATACAGGTGTAGTGCACAAAGTAGGGAGGAATACACCTACCACCGCGAAAAAAGTATGAAGAAAAAAGGGCCTTACGACTGCCGGGTAACTGGAGTCACTGTGAATTCAGTTCAAACTAATTCGCATCACAGTGCAAATTACGACTGGAAAGAGGAGCTTTCGCCTAGCCTTAATTAGCATTATCAATTGACAGCAGACTACATTCAAAACTAGTTCCTTCCTCTGCAACTCCAAGCATACAGATCAACCCTCCGTGCAGACAAGCTTCTCATTAGCATAGCTGCCTGTATGTAAAAGGCTTAACGCTCGGTTTCACATAGTATGCGAAACGCGTCGTCCAAGTGGTGCGCTGAAGTGAAAGCATGAAGAGCGAACTACCCCAATCATAGCATTGATTAGTGTTAGCGGGACGCACAAAAACATGGTAATCCTTTCATTGTAATACTAGCAGGACCCGTGCATGCTTCACGGTGGATTGAGTCTCCCGGTCTTTGCCTCCCCCGGTGTTTGGTCTTCTTAGAAAGTAAATTGCGTATGCCATATTTCATTCATTAGTAGACTGTTCCTTCAATTTTACTCGCACCTCCCCCTTCCCCTCGTCTTTTCCCCTCCTTTTCTGCCCCCTCGTCTTCCCCCGGCCCCCTACTACAAGTTAATCTCCATGATTGTCTCCCTGTTTAGTCTTCTTAAGAAAGTCAGTCGCGTTTGGAATATTTCATTAGTCCCATGGTTGGTCTTCCCTCCATTGCCATACCCTCCCATGGGGACAGTGTTAACGGGACATTTCCACTGAGATTTTGGCGCAGACCCAGTAAAGACACCTACTTGTGTTTTATTGAAGTAATGTAGAGGTTCAGGGGGAGTGGGCGGCCCTAACGTGATGAAACTGGAGTGTGTGGGAGATGGTTCAGTGTGTGGGAATCAATAATAAAGAAGAGATTTGGCTGGGTTGAATATTTGATGGTTCATTACTGCTGGATGTTTTACATAGCCTCGCCTGCCACGACTTAAGCCAAACAGTTCTTAATTACTGACAATGTGATGGTAAAAATATAATGATTTGCTGGGACATGAAAACTTAAATGTGGCGGATTGGGGAAATTGGGGGAGGAAAAAGGAATAAATTTCTAATAGTAAGACCAAAGATTACTCACGGGAAGTTTAGGGTGGAATGCTGGTTTGGAATGAATAAATAATATTTGATTACTTAAAATTAACAATATGTTGGCAAGGCTGAGCGCATGCTTAACAATTGGTTTGAATTCGGCATGCACAACAATACAGTGAATTGAATTTCAATAATAGAGGCAGGGCACACTTAAGATCGTCATCCAGGCTCAGCTCAAGGGAATCAAGATGCTGGGTCATCAGTCCCAGCATCAGTTCGTCCAATATTGACGTTAACAGGAGCTGAGGCAGGATGAGTCACTACAGTAATTTTTTCTTAGGAAAGTAAATCGCGTATGCAATATTAATTCATCTGTAGACTGATACATCAATTTTCCTCGTCCGTCCTCTTCCCCTCCCCAAGTTAATCTCCGTGATGGTCAAAGCCTCTCCCGGTGTTTGGTCTTCTTAAGAAAGTCTGTCGCGTTTCATTAGTACACCCAGACCCAGAAAAGAGGCATACTTGTGGTTTACTGAGTGCTTAAAAAACTGTTTCACTGAAAAAGTCAGCATTCAGTACGCATGCTACCCCCTGCTGTAAGGTAATCTCCGTGATTGTTTCCATCCACTTCGAAGCAATTCTCGTCGGCGTCACACGCACCATCAAATTGTTGCAACTAATTTTCCTTCATTTGCTCACGCTTGCAAAGATTGTTGACGCCCACTTTAAAAACTCCAACTTGGCTGTCCAAGACTCCTTTCCATCGTATCAGGTTGCCTATATTGAGGCACATTAAAGGGTCCCGAAATTAACATCTTATCGTCGTTTTGTTTAAAATTGTCCGTTCTTAGCTGAAACACGGATTCGTTTTTTTTTTAGGTCAACAACGAAAGTCCAACAGTCAAAACCTGTTGCCCGCCAACAATGCCGCTGTGATGTCTCTATGACGACACCACAGTAAAATGTTTTTTATTATTATTATTTTTTATGTAACAGCTTTCGAAAATGTTTAGATTTTCCTTTGAAAGCGAACAACACACTGTAAATTCATAAGGCTAGACAGACAACTAACAAAAAATATATGTGAATGGAAGTTAATACATTCTTTATTTTGCAGCTAGAAAATAGTATTCTTTTTCTGTTTTTTTTATTTTTTATTTCTTCGGTTGTATAGAGCAGCGTCAAGTGACGTCATATTTGCTACGAGATAGCATCTGAAGGGAATAGCTACAAGGGGCACTAGATTAAAATGTAAGGAAAACAACGGCATTTCTAGTCAAGACAGTGCTTTGAGGGCGGATTTCTTAGGCTTAAAAAAACGTTGTTTTTTCCAACAACAAAAATGGCGCGTTAAAGGCTTAAAAAATCCAGTCTAATAGCATTGGCTTCAGTAAGACGACCTTCTTTTCCCCTCCAGTGCCCCTTGCAGCTAACCCTGTTGCTGGCTCCACCATAGAGTTATATACAATAATACTACGTTATGTCACTGCTCTATTGTGGTGTCGTCATAGAGGCACCACTAGGTAGCCATTTTAGTTCCACTCTGTTTACCTTCACAGCTTACAATAACCATTCTCTCATAGATCAGGATAGTGTTTTGTAACCATTGATGTACCATAGACACATGTGACACACAGACACACGTGACCTGTAAAGTTTATGTAAAGCAATGTCACAATGAATAAACGTCCATAATTGGGTTAACCTACAGCTGCGGGGGGTTGACCCTCCTGAATGTTATTGGTGTCGGCGGCCACTTACGGTCCGGCACTTCCTTGTTGATTGTTGCCATCTTGATGGTTTTCGTCGTCGTTTCCATCTTCCGCATGACATTGTGCGTCAATTGGGCGATAAGTCTGTCCTCCTGTCCGGTGTTTTTCAATTTTTGCAGGAGGTACAGATGTATGACAAGATTTAGATTAGGGGTTTGAATAATATCTCTGTAATGTGTGGTGCAGTGGCAACCCGGACAACTGCACTGTGACTGAGGTTGGCGCTAATGACCAAGCTGTCGACGCGCCATTAAGCCTCATCTCCCCCCCTACAGCTGCGTAAGTTCTTGAGTAGTAGTTGTAATGTCGTAGCTGAACCCACAAGACGATACCACGCAAATACATCACAGCCGCAATCACGTGACCAGGCATTGTTTGCAAGGTAGCAATGATTCGCGACGTGCATTGCAATTGTAGTCAACTTTAAAGCGATTGTTGCACGTGTTTTTACAGTAATTGATTTTCACTTTCGCTTCCTTAACTTTTGCCGGAATGAGTATTATATTAGTAGATTTACCGGTGTTGCAGCACTAAACGAACATTATTTTACGTTAATGGTGACTATTCTTGAAGTCTTTGGCCGATTTGCTGCTACGTAAAAGGATCGTTCAACACCTATTCTCATTAAAAATGTGTTGAACGATCCTTTTACGTAGCAGCAAATCGTCCAGCTACGGCGTTTTCTATTCTCATTAAAAGTAAAACGCCGTAGCGTATTATACAGTACGATACACACGTATCTTGGTTCTTCATCTGTTTGAAATTCATGAAATTAAATCTTCGGAGACTTTGTTTTGTCGTCGAGTGGACAAAGAGGTACGTAGCATGAAGCCATTGTTGTTAAACTATAATAAATTGGTGTCAATGCAATGTCTTAAGCTTAAAATCCGCGTATCGCGAGTACCTTTCCTAGTTCAATCCGCATGCTGGAGCAATTCATTTTCGGGGTGTTCGCAGCGCGACTGGTGGCAGAATCGGCGGCTAACTGGACGACGCGTCGAATTTCTAACGTTAAGCCTCTTACATACAGGAAGCTATGTTATTAGAAACCAGAAGTGCTTTCCTTACAGGTAAAACCAAATTCAAGCTCATCCGAACACCGAAGTTAAGCAGCATTGGGCCCGATTTATACTTGGGTGGGTGACCACCTGGGAATCCAGGCGCTGCAGACAGAGGGCCTTAGGGCTTCGTCCGGCAGATGACGATTACGCTCACCCTTTGAAACCTTTATTATTTGAAATCCAAGCTTACAATACCCCAGGCTTGCAAATGAAAAAAGTCAATAGTTTAACTAAATAATACAATAGTTTGGCCCAGTTGGACCAAATTTGGACCTGCCGATTTGGACGTTCCACCGGTCCAATATTGATGTCGAATGGTCGTGGACTGTTGTTAAGAAGTTCAAAAATAAGCTGGTTTTCTACACAAGCATCATATGAATAAGGCTCCAAGAAATTTATTTTTTTTTTAAATAAAAAATAAAAATGCCCAGTTACTCCAAGGCAGGAAATACCTCTTTGCTTCCCACGGGTTTGCTATCGACTTCAGTTCCGGCCAGGCAAATGTAAGCCAGAACACAGAAGAAAATGTTTACTTTCAGAGTGAAGGACGCCATCTTCGAAATAACTGAAAAGTAAGAATAATTTTGTTTAGTTGAATAATAAAACTGGCAAAGAGAGAAAAGGAAAAATAATATTATTCAGGGGCAGTATCGAACCCAAAATATCAGGGAAAGGTTTTTTTTTTAAAACTGGTTTCTGTTTTTTTCCCCGAAATTTTGACGACTTTTTGGTTTGCTAATTACTTTATTTTTAACCCTGTTTTCTCCAACTCGTTTTGGCCACTGAGGCCAATTTTTCTCAATCCGATTTTTGGTTGGAGGGTGTCATTGCACCCCGTAATGATAAAAAAAAATCCAGGAAAAAATCCCCAGAAACAAATACCCCCGGAAAAAAAATCCATTGGAAAAACTACATGGATTGAAATACCGGTATGTCTAAATTGCATTTAGTGCAAGATTTTGTAAACCGACTACGTGTAAGGGCCGAAAGGATGTTACGAAAAACGCCAAAAATAAATGCATTCAAAATAATTATCTCGTCCTTTTTGTTAAAGAAGCTTTCTTGTCACAGAACCTACTAAATTTACATAAAGTTCAAATTTTTTTGCTTTGAGTTTTGTGCTCCGTTTTTCAAACTTTATTTGATTAGATCGGGGATTTTTTTTTCCAATGGCGTTTTTCCCTAGGAAGTGTTTTCTAGGGGTATTATTCCTTGTGATTTTTTCCACGGATTTTTTTTGGGGGAGTTTTTTGCCGGGGTTCATCACAACTTCTCCTCCCTAACACTTCCTGCTCCAGTACATCTAATCAGGACCCGAGCATCGCGATATATGAAGAATGAGGAGTTACGAACCCTGAGAGAATAAACTACACGTAGCGTGTATTTGTCTTGATCTTGAAGTTACGACCTTTCTAAGTGTATTTTTAGGCCTTTTTATACCACGCGCCATGGCTGTTTGCTGTGACGTGCACATCACATGACTGGGCTAGTCCAATCAGAAGGCCAAATAGCCGTTGTTCTCGTTCGTCATTGGCTAACTCATGGTGACGTCACACCAAACAGCCATTGCACATGGTATAATTGTCTTGCTTTCTTTGTTTTGTTTTAAAGTTTCGGGTCGTCGCGTCAGTAGCCATTCTCAGTCCAAGCTGTCGACGCGCCATTAAGCCTCATCTCCCCCCCCCCCCATTCTCAGTGACTCTGCATGTACAGTACGGATTGACTCTTCATGTCAAGAAATATTTTTATTACTGTACTATTATTATTAATCGTAGGCAGTATATAGAAATTAAAAAAGCGGTCGGTGCTAATCGAAGCGGCTTCCTAACCTTCTTAGCTCTATTTAAGAACAACGGATTTACTGACGGAACTAACGTCACATGAAAGTCATTTTTTTTATTCCTTCTAAGGTGGATGAATTTTCAGTACAAAAAAGTTGCCAAGGTGGGGTGTGTTCCTGGATTCGCGCATCTAGAAATAATAGCGATATCAAAGGTATCATCGCCATGGTAACGTGCTATCTGGGTGAGCTAAGTCCGACATGATTTGAGTGCATGCTTATATTCGATTCAGTATAGGATATTACCCGATTTACGAGTGCTTAGAGCTAACAATGTACATTGTTTGGATCTCAGCACGAAAAAAGCGGGTGATATCCTATTCACTCAAACGCAACGAACTATAATTTGAACTCCAATTCCAGGAAACAAGAATTGTGACAAGCTAGCCATCACGTACACGCATACATGTACATTACTAATCAAACAAACTGGAGCAGGAGTCTGCTTGTTTCACATTATAAATGCACATAAAATACACATATAGCCACTCACACGAAATAGAATTAAAATATAAAACCACAAACACAGATAACAATTAAAAAAAGCTTGTACAATACACAAAGTAAGCACACACACATGCACACAAACATAACATTTCAAACACAAACTGCATTCACTTTCTGACACTACCATTGAGTAAAAACCCCTTGTTCCCTGGAATTGGAGTTCAAATTATTGTTCGTTGCGTTTGAATGAACTCTAATCCGTTTTTATTCGTGTACCTTCACATCTGTGAGTATGGAGATACGAACTCTAATGTTTTTTTTTTCTAAACGGTTGTTCAGTTAATCCTATTTATTACCCGGTTTTTCACTCTCAGTCCGACCGGTCTGTGTGGTTCGCTGCGTCTGGTCACGCTCGGTGATTATTGCAGGCGGAGCCATATTTCTTGTTCCTATTTTGTTATGGCAAAACAAGTTATGGAGTTTGTAGATCTATTTGACTTGTCGAGTGACCATGATAAAGACAATATGGACAATAACGGCGTATCAGGTGATGCTACCAAACAGCCTGGTTATATGGACCGTGCTAAAGGTGTGCTTGCTTAAGGAAGCGTGCTAGGCTACCTAAGCACAGTCCATGTATACGGCAAAATTTCCTAAAACACCACGCTACCTCGGACCATGCACAGGTCGTGCATACGGGTCTGGGCTTGTGGCCCAGCTCACAACGCGCTCTGATTGGCTGGGATCCTGATTGGAAAATACATCACAACCGACTCTTTCCATAAAATATGGTGGGACAATCAGTGAAACCACGTGTTTTTTAGACCGAACACGAAACCAACGTGTTGATGATTTATTTTTATTTTTAGACTAACTAAATATTAAAATAAAATATTAAAATGTGCATTGCCTAAATTGTAAAACTTGTCTGTATTCCTTTTTTTTTTGTAGCACCGATAATTTATTAGGATACTTCAAACGTTACGTGTGTGAATATGAAAAAGAAAGTGAAAACATCTATCTATCATCTATTCATCTATATGCTTATTTGCCTTACAGTAGGGAAATAAGTAGGGGAATACGCGCTAACAATGATGAAGAAGATGAGCAACAATGATGACAACAAACAATGAGGAAGGAGACAAAGGATGAAGACAATGGGCTTCAAACAATGCCTCGAATTAGGAAATCAAAAGCTTTAATAATGCTGGCTATTAGAGCCGAATTGAATACTTTCAAAGTTGGTTGAGTAACAATCACTGCCTGCGCGATCGTTGTTGCGGGTTTATCGCGTTGGTAAGGAGAAACAGCAAATGCAGCTATGCTGAGAAGTGCGATTTCTTTCCTAAGAAGATTAAATACTGCAGGACCCTCTGGGACCCAATAGGGAAGTTTGCGGGGGGAGGCGGCCAGAGGGGACCAGGGTGTAGGGGACCGGTCGATGGGGGGGGGGGGGATTGAGGCTTAATGGCGCGTCGACAGCTTGGCCCGGTCGATGGGCCATTTCATGCTGCCCCTATAGTATATCGCTGGAGCATTCACAGATGATTTGCGTGGGCATCGAGACGGAGAAACAATCATCCACAAAAAAATCGCCGGTGCCCCGGGGGGGGGGGCATCATACAATTGGGGAGGTGGGGGGGCATCATACAATTGGGGAGGTGGGGGGGGGAATGCAGGGGGTGCGGAGGAACAGGAGGGCGTTTTCAAGCCATGCTGCCCAGTATATTATTTCGCTTGCTCATGTGCAGATGATCTGCCCGGGTACAGCTGGTATAAATTAAACCCTTAACTCATGCTGCTTGGCCATTGCTCTAAAACAATGCATAACATACAATTAGTAACAAGCGATAACACAAGCAGGAAATAAGCAGTTGTTCACTGTTGTTTGTTATTGCTAAGGGAGCCGAAACCAAACCGTGTTACCTTCCCCACTCTAAACGACTGTAGGGACAATTTAGCTGGACAATTTAGTTTTTCACAGTGCATGGCTGTGAGAATGCACTAAAAGTAACTACATTCCCGTGAGGAAATCATCATCCTGTTTGTATATTTTAAAACAATTCGCGCTAACCAACTTGACAAGGTTCCCACACCACCCCTGGGATGCCTGGGAGTGTCAGAGAATTTGCAAGGGGGGGGGGGGGGGGATTTGCACGGTCATGAGTCAAAGTTAGGGGATTTAAATGAATAAAAATTATTAAGGAGTGAGTTTGTTTCAAGGAGCCCCTGTTTGAAATTCTAAATGACAAAATAAATATTAAGTAATTGTATAAGAGGAAAATTTCTGGATAGTTAAAAAAAATCTTCAAGAAGTTAAAGGTATTGAGTAAGGAAAAATGGGCAAGCTCAAGAAACTTCAGTGAAATATAACTGTTATAATAAGTACAACCTGTTGTGTTGTTGGGAAACCTGGGAAAGTCAGGTTGTTTTTAAAAATAGATTTGTGCAGGATCCTTGACTACAGGACTTCAAAAAGACAAAAAAAAATGTGCAGTGGGATTCAGTACAAAAACGAAACAAGTAGGGATGAGCAAGCTGGGGGTGGAGGGAAGCCTGTTGGGGGAGCGGATATAAAAATTTCACTTCTTCAGTAGGGGAATATTGTCGAAGATTCAGTAAAAAAATAAAGAAGAAAGGATGGAGGAGCGCTGGGGGGGGGGGGGGGGGGGTGGGGAACACTGATTGAGTGAGCGAAGCCTACGAAAATCAGTATTTATTAGCCAAATTCAAGACTAAACAACCAGAGCCAATAAGGGTCAGTAAGGCGCAACCCACGCATGAGAAACATTGGATTTGTCTAGTTTAGTTTGTTTTGTCAACCACGGTGCATCATTTGTGATGTGCTGCACAAGTGTGAACGTGCCTTAACTACTCATTGGTATGACCATCAGATTTTGTATCGCGAATGACATAAACAACTGTGTGGAAGGTAAGGTTAGTGGGCGGAAAAAAGGGACGGGATGGAGAGAGAGGGGGGGAGGGAGTCCACAGCAAACGTCGCGGAAAAAAGTTCACAGAGAAAGGAAAAAGAGCCGACGGAAAACGGTCCGAGGAAAAAAAAGCTCTATGACATTTCTGTGGAGAATAATAAATAAAATTCCCCAATTAATAAAAAAACTCAATCCCCCCCCCCCAATTAAAAAAAAACTTACAAAATTGTTTTTTGTTGTTGTTGTTTTATTGTTTTATAAGTTAGGTTAGGTCAGTTACCTTGCCTCAAATTTCATAGTTAAAGGCGTGTCACCAGGAAACGTATTTTTTTGTCTAGCTTTTTATTTCTACGGATTTTTTTCACGGGCCTTTTTTTTGGGTCTGCGGTAAAATACTTTGCTTGAATGGTGAACTAAACCTAACTTATTTAAAAAAAAAGTCTGGGGAAAAAATCTAAAGAAAAAGAAACTGCAGGAATGAAACTTCTTTCCCTGCGTGGTAAAATTCGAGCAAAGTCTACTAAGGTTAGGTCAGTTGACTTGGCTTGAATTTCACCATTCAAGGAGTTTTACCAGGAAACGTGATTTTCTACAGCTTTTCTTCTTTTTGGATTTTTTTTTTTAATATATTAGGTTGGTTCACCATGCAGGCAAAGGAAACGTACTTTTTTCTACAGCTAGGTTTAAAAAAAAATAAATAAATGTATTGCCAGTCTATAATAATTATGAATGCATCCGCCATTGTAGTATTGAGAACCAATCCGCCGTTATCGGCTCTCAGCACTTCAATGGCGGTTATATTTCACTGTGCGTTCTGGTTTCATTGTTGCTCTCCTGCATCGTTACATTGTTAAAAGAGGACTGAGAGGCAAAAACTGGGTAATAATTCGTGATAATACCATAAAGAATTCTTCCTGATGAAACTATTTTCCCAATCACATTGTTGACTGTTTTAACTGCGAGCCGGCAGAGCCTAAAACCGCCACAATGTTGGGATTTCAAATGAATGCTAGCTGCGAGAATGCAAAGATGAGTAAGGACGCATTTTGCAACGATTCGCTTTTGCATTCTCGCAGCTATACCACACGCCATGGCTATTTGCTGTGACGTGCATATCACGTGACTGGGCTAGTCCAATCAGACGGCCAAAGAGCCGTTGTTCTCGTTCGTCATTGGCTAACTCATGGTGACGTCACGGCAAACAGCCATTGCGCATGGTTTAGAAGCTAGAAATCTCCTGAAATTCCAACATGGCGGCGGTTTTAGCTTTGCCAGCTCGCAACGAAACGAGTCAGTAAATGAGTTTAGAAGCGATTGGGGAAAGTGTTTCGTCAGGAGGAATTCTTTATCTTACTGTCACGAATTGCAAAATTGCAAGCATTATCTCAAACGATGTCGGAATTTAGCTAATCCAGGAAAGGTGGTTACCATGGCAACGACGCCTTTGCCATCGCGATTAAATTTCAGCTGTGAGAGTGCGGGCTCACACTCGAACAGACCCTGAATTAATTCTCAATGTTCCTCATTAATAACGGCACTCTTTATTAGCTACATTCATAACAATACCAATGTTCTATTTATTTTCTTTCACCCCATCACTGTGCATCCAAGAATCCAGGAATCACCGCACCCAGGAATTCTGTTCGGGAGTAGTAGATGAATTGAAAAATGGCGTTTAAATAATCCAGGGGGGGGGGATTGAGGCTTAATGGCGCGTCGACAACTTGGTCATTAGCGCCAACCTCAGTCACAGTGCAGTGGTCCGGGTTGCCACTGCACCACACATTACAGAGATGTTATTCAAACCCCTAATCTAACTCTTGTCATACATCTGTACCTCCTGCAAAAATTGAAAAACACCGGACAGGAGGACAGACTTATCGCCCAATTGACGCGCAATGTCATGCGGAAGATGGAACCGACGACGAACACCATCAAGATGGCGACAATCAACAAGTAAGTGCCGGACCGTAAGTGGCCGCCGACACCAAGAACATTCAGGAGGGTCAACCCCCCGCAAAAGGAAACAGTGAGTAAGCCGGGTGTGACCAATCCGCAAACGGGCCAACACAACCTCCTCACGGCGACTACGGCGACACGCCGAGTGCCACTCCTCGACAGTGCCAGTGGGAATAATCCAGGGAGTTAGGGGGATCACTGTAAGCTTCCTGTTTTGAGTAAGGCTAAAAAAATTGTCTTATTTTTTGATAAATAAAATAGCAGGTTACCCATTTGCCCATGTAGGTTATCCGTTGCCCATTGGGCTTGCTGCCTTATTACAAGTAAAGGACAAAGCCGCTGAATGAGAGCTGCGGACAAGCCAACTTCCAAAAGAAAGACTTGCACTGAATGAGCGAGCCTAGTGAGCGAAAGTCAGTGCATTTTCAAGGAGTGCGAAAGACCAACTCGGTATGTCAAAGTATCACCAATTAGAAAACCAAAACGAATCGTTTGATGTTTAAGGAAAGGTTTAACTGATCCGTAGTCAAGGCAGCAAAGAAACACAATCATATGGTTGGGAGAACACGGGAGAGTGCTGAGAAATCATTTCATAAATTAATTCGTAATGGGATAATGCTTCCTCTTCACTCTTCCTCAAAGTGCGGGTAAATTGTTGAATCGTCAGCATCAAGACACACGCTAGTGTGTCGCCCGCCAAGATAAACGATAACATCCAGATAAAATATATATGAGCATGGCGACCACTAGACACGTTGTGTCTTTACAGGAATGGTAGTTTGGCTGTTTTCAGCCATTTGAGGATAATTAACAATGCGACAGAAAAGGATGAAACTTGTTTGATCGGGAGACTTTGGTCGCCTAACAACATAAAAGACACTGTTAGACACATAGCTTATCGTTTTCTTGTTAAAAAAAAGCGACGTGAATAACGTTGAAATTTGCCTAATCAAGACACACGCTAGTGTGTCGCCAGCCAAGATAAACGATAAAATCCGGATAAAATATATATATGAGCATGGCGACCACTAGACACGTTGTGTCTTTACAGCAGAGGTAGTTTGGCTGTTTTCAGCCATTACAGGATAAATAACAGTGCGACAGAAAAAGCCGAAACTTGTTTAATCGGGAGACTTTGGTCGCCTAACAACATAAAAGACACTATTAAGGACACTTCTTACCGTTTTCTTGTTGAAAAAACGACGTGAATAACGTTGATATTTGCCTAATTACTTACTACTATGTACTACTAACGCTTGTTTTTGTATCACGAAAATAAATTCTTCTATGCGGTGAATAAAGCTGGTTCTTAGCTCATTTTTACAGGTATTTCTCTGTAGATGTGCCCTCTTCATATGGACCTTTCTAATTGGTCAAGTGGTTCAGGGGTTAGGGAGCTCCAAACGACCAACTTGATTGTTTTACATTGTTTTAAACATTGTTATTATGCAACAATGCCAAACTGAACATTAAAGAAATCCGTGCGTTTGCAAGGAGATACTTCAGTACTAATAAGAAATCCTAATTATTTGAAAAAAGATGACTGTTGTTCTCAAATTCTAACGAAACCAAAAAAAAAAAAAAATGGACAATGCGAACTAGATTGGTGTTTCCATCTCATAATTGCTAAAAAAAAAAAAAATGGATTTCATCATTTTGGACCAAAAATATCTGATATCTACCCCAAAACAACACTTGTTAGGGATTTCCGCCAAGCTAATCCCACCGACAAATACTTCAAACGTTAAATGATATAATTGAAAATTGCGCAGTAAGCAACTTTCATATATTTCATTTAACCTTCGAACTATTACTCGTTGGGATTAGCTTGGCCAAAGAGCTCGGCGTTTGGTATTACGACTTCCCACGGTCGAAAAGCTTGGCGGGAATCCACAACAAGTTGTTTTGGGGTAGATTACTAGTTACTAGTTACTGGCTAACGCTGTTTTTGTTTCACGAAAATAAACTCTTCCATGCGGTGATTAAAGTTGGTTATTAGCTCATTTTAAAGATATTGTTCTGTAGATGTGCCCTTTCCATATGGACCTTTCTAATTACTCAAGCGGTTTAGGGGTTATGGAGCTCTAAACGACCATAATGATTGTTTTACATTGTTTTAAACATTCTGATCATGCAACAATGTCAATCAGCAAACGCCAGCTGCAAGACATAGACTGAAAATTCTGTTTGTTTCCAGCAAACCGTAATTGATAAAGATGCCAAACATTAAAAAAAAAAAAAAAACGTTAAATAAATCCCTGCGTTTGCAAGGAGATGCTGCAGTACTAATAAGAAATACTGACCATTTGAAAAACTATGACTACTGACCTCAAAATGTAGCGAAAGCCAACTATAACAAAACAAAACAAAAAAAGAAATGGACCAAAAAACTAGATTGGTGTTTCCATTTCAAAATTGTTTAAAAAAATTGAATTTCATCAATTTGGAACAAAAAGATCTGATATCTACCCCAAAACAAAACTTGTTAAGGATTCCCGCCAAGCTTTTCGGCCGTGTGAAGTTGTGATATCAAACGCCTAGCTCTTTCGCCAAGCTAATCCCACCGACTTAGACTAAGACGTTAAATTAATAATTGAAAATTTCTCTGTAAGCAATTTTCATATATTTCATTGAACCTTAGAACTATTACTCGGTGGGAATAGCTTGGCGAAAGAGCTTGGCGTTTGATATCACGACTGCACATGTCCGAAAAGCTTGGCGGGAATCCATAACAAGTTTTGCTTTCGGGTTGATACTTAAGTTTACGCCTTCAGGCTGGCGTTTGCCGATTGGCATTATTGCCTAATAACAAAGTTTAAAACAATGTGAAACAATAAAACTGATCATTCACGACCCCGTAACTCCAGAGTGGCACGACCAATTGAAATTTCTATTTCTAAAGGCACATCCCCGTTAGTAGATCTTTCAAGTGAATTAAGAACCAGATTTCTTGGACAACTGGTTTAGTCTTCAATGACCATTATATAAACGTGTCCAAAGAAGTCCACCACCACCGCTTAAACCAAAATTGAAACCCATGATCCCTGGTCAAGCACTGCACTGCACTGTGACTGAGGTTGGCGCTAATGACCAAGTTGTCGACGCGCCATTAAGCCTCAATCCCCCCCCCC
>JAHWFP010242339.1:0-10520 GCA_023313725.1 Lithobius niger
GCGTAACAGCGAAAAACTAAGTCCCAGCGCGTTCTTTGTGAGGGGGCACCGGGGAGCCCAAGCAAAGCGGGCAGTCACAGCCCAGTGGTCAGCGTCTTCGGCTCCAAACCAATAGAATGCCGGTTCGAATCCGAGAACCGACCCAAGTACTATATGGATTCTAAAAAAAAGGGTCTGGAAGTTTTTTCGGGCGGTTATGGGTTAGTGGTTGCAGACGAAGTATTTTCTCGACCCTTAACTAACCCATAACCGCCTAGATACGAACGTACGCATTCAACGCGTAACAGCGAAAAACTAAGTCCCAGCGCGTTCTTTGTGATGGGGCCCCGGGGACCCCGAGCAAATCGGGCAGTCACAGCCCAGTGGTCAGCGTCGTCGGCTCCAAACCAATAGAATGCCGGTTCGAATCCGAGAACCGACCCAAATACCATATGGACGCTAAAAAAAAGGGTCTGGAAGTTTTTTCGGGCGGTTATGGGTTACTGGTTGCAGTCAAGTATTTCCTCGACCCTCAATTAACCCATAGCCACCTAGAAACGAATGTACGCTTAAACGCCTAACAGCGAAAAACTAAGTCCCATCGAGCTTTTCGATGGGGCCCCACGGACCGCGAACAAAGCGGGCAGTCACAGCCCGGTGGTCAGCATCATCTGCTCTAAACCAAGAGAATGCTAGTTCGAATCCGAGAATCGACCCATGGACTCTAAAAAAAGGGTCTGGAAGTTTTTTTGGGCCGTTATGGGTTACCTTATTTTGAAAAACACGGTTTTTTCTTTCAAAGTCCAGTAAATGCCTACACTGTAACATACTAAAATCTGAACTAAGAGAGTTAGCCATGTGGTGTCAAAGGGAAAGCTGCTTAGAATTACTTGCACAGTACAGAAATGAAATAAAAAAATTTCCGGTTTTGGGATATTTTTGGCTAAGTCCAACGGCGTTTTTCATTTTTTTCTCAAGTCAATAAGACTATGGTAAAATCTATACTAACGGAGTTAGACAGGTGGTGTCACAGAGAAAGTTGCTTAGAATCACTCGCTCAGTACACAAATTATATAAAATATTTTTCGATTTTTGCGGTTTTTGACTAAGTCCAACAGGATCATTCGTTTTTTCCCCCTAAGTCATAGGATTTAACTTGGTTTGTTCAAAATGCTACTAGTGGTTTAACTTGATTTGCACGAATCATGAATTTTGCTTGGCCCGTAAAAGGCAAGTTTTCAATGTTTTTTGCACAAATACAAATGTGTGTGGTTTCTATCTTACAACAAATGTATGGTAAGCCATCTAATTCAATTTTTTCAAAAATGTGATTTAACTTGTTTTGCATATTTGCTCTTCAATTGAGAAATGGAAGAAAAAATTGAAGGGAATAAAATAATTTTTTTTAAATATTTATTGCATAGAAATATTTACATGGGAAAAAGGGAAGGATATATTTATTAGAGATTGCTAATATTGTCCATACAACTGTTGTACTTGGCATTACAGCCCTTTCTTTTAACAAAGTAAAGCATTTTCCCATCTTTTCCTTTCTCCTTTTAATAGAACATGTTTCTATTAAAAACAAATCGGTAACTAGAGTGTTCAACTAAAAACAAATTGGGAACTAGAGTTTTTTGAAGTTCCGGTTCGTAAAAACCTCCGAGCACCGGTCCACCGGACTCGGCTTTTAAAAGATAAGTAACCGGCTGGGTTTTTTTCACTTTACGAATCGTGAAAACTTTGATAGTAAAATTTTGTAAATTCCCCTTATCAACAGTTTTGTTAACTTTAGAAATCCTGACTTTATTTCCTGCGACGAATTTGGGTTTATTCAAGAACCGTTTAGCACTCGTTCATCTCAGCAACGTTTCGTGACGTTTGGTTACTTCCCTCGGTTTAAGCTTTATGGTGGAATGAACCATTTTATTGTAATTGGAAACTAACTCGTTGATAATGTGCATCCACTCGTAAGTCCCCTGCCTGGTAAATCTTTTCTACATTCGAGTTTTCAGTGTTCTGTTGAAACGTTCTACCACAATCGCTTTCTTCCCAGAGTATGTAGAGTATATGTTGATGTTATGACGCTGGAGTAGGGCTTTGAAGTCTTTATTGTAAAACTTACTACCTAACTCGACTTATAAATTTTTAGGGAGTGATGAAAATAGTCTTGCAAGTATTTTCTTCAAAGCTTCGGTAATGTCTACGCCAGATTTAGATTTAAGGGTTTAGGTTTAAGGGGAATGACCCAAGCAAACTTGGACATGTCGTTAACGCAACTTAGTAGGTAATTAAACCTTTTATTTAGGTTAGCGTAATGTATCATTTCAACCAAGTCAGCCTGCCATAGATCGTTCAGGCTCAGTACAATTACTCGGAAATTTTTTTCAGGTTGGTTTGTGAAGTTCTTTTACGAGTTGATCCATTTTTTGATTATTTCCCATTCCGAACCTTAGTTTTTTTTCATGATATTCTTAACGTTTAAAGCGGCTAGCTTTTGCCTCCATGCCAGAGAAGGATCGTCTCTCACTCTTTGAGCTTTGGAAATTAGGATTTCATCGGCGGCATGCTGATCCATTAAGTCCGAGCTCTCGAAGTAAGCGATATCGTGTTTTTTGCACGCTTCATCTAGTTTATTAATTCCTGAGTCTCCTCGAGCCAATCTTTTTTCTAGTTTGGTTTCTGGACTACAGTATTGATAGCCTGGCAGATGCAGTTCGAGTGGCAACTTATCTATGATTTTGTTTATGATTCCTTTTCCAGGTAGCTATTTTTATCCCGCACGCCTCGCAAAATAAAATTTGCATCTGTCTGTTATTTTTTGAGGTGATAATAAGGGATGGTTCAGAGCCATTAGAAGTGCGACATTTACATTTGACGCAGTATCTCATCTTGATATTTTTTGTTTCCATGGTTCTTTGTTTTATATACGATTTTTTTACCAAAATTTTCATAAGCTACCCTTTTTTCCCAAGCAGTTATGATTTGTCTTTGCTGCATTTCTGATAAAATTTCGACTATCTCGTTTCTATACCCATTGTGGCCGGCCAAAGCAGATTTATATGACTCTTTATCAAGTCATTGGGATCGTCATACTATTTTTATCGACTCTGCTCGAAAGACCCTCTTTTTTAACCATGCACTTCCCTTTTTTCTTGGATTTCACGTCTTCCCAAATTGGAAAGACAATGTTTACGTACTTGGCGCTACGATTGGACTTGGGTTTACGAGTGGCGGAGTCATTTGTTGTGATAAATGGCATGAGTATTTTGTAACATGTACGTGTAAGATTCTTTAACATCTGGGGCATAGCAGTTTCTTTCAAATCTTTAAAAACTAGCAAAGTCCAAAGCCCGCGTCTTCCCACATACTGTTTTCCCTTGACCAGTATGTCATTCTCAAAAAATTTAACCTTTTTGTTTCCGAAGGTCAACTCGCCTTTTCTAGTGTCATATCATATTGGTGCCCGGTCATTCTCCTTTGGATTTTCGAGAAACTTTATCAAGAAAAATTTAGCTGTTTGACGAATATTGTGACCAGGTAATATACTATCGATGGTCCGGAGAGTGGTGATGTTAAGAAGCACCGGGGGAGTAGAAATGCTTCTATGTTGCACCGCGGAATATGTAGGGGTGACTTTCATACCAGTGCTCATAGAGGCATATTCGATTTTGGTCTTGGGAGGAATTTGCATTATCGGGACTTGAGCCAGCGTTGAATATTCGGGGAGACTGAAATCAAGAAAGGGTGACAATGTTTTCTTACTGGGAGTAACGACATCGGAAGGGGACGGTGATAAGCCCGATGCTTCGTAGTCATCCTCGTCAATTTCTTCCTCTTTTAAAGCTTTAATCAGTGTAGTTTGCGTGTGCTGCGCAAAGAGTTTTTGCACCACCGACCGATGTTGGTTTTAGAGCACCAACTGCCGGTTTCAGAGTGCTTACTACCGGCTTAAAAAATTCTTTTAGCGAATCTTTTTTCTCTGTCTTGCCCAAACGTTGATTTGAGTTTTGCGAGTTCTGGTTTTGTCTTCATTCTTTTGTTCAATAGGTAAAAACAAACGTTCATATCTCCCCTGGTTTAACGTTTTGTTGATCAATAAAAACCCGTAAGGCTTTTTCCAACAATTCTGACACAACGTTTTAAAGTACGAAAATTCCATGGCAGGCCCAATAAATTGCCTTGTCTCTAACCACTTGTTTTGGAATTCTTGTTAGGACTGACTGCAATAAAAAACATCAGCGTTTGATTGATGCCCTTGAGCGAAGTAATGTTCTACGTTTTTTTTGTTTGTTTAAAAGGGAATCGTCAAAAATAATCTTATTGAGATTCATGAGAAGAGCGACATTCCATCCCAATGTTTTCCTCAATTTCACCAAATATAGACTACAACGCATTGTACTTTGATTGACATAAAGTTTTACTGTAAATAAATAACCGGTTGTAGTCAAGCCATCTTTTGTTACAGATAAAATTAAACAATAAGTTCGTTTTTCTGCAATTTGAAGACCCTATAATTAAACATCTGATATTTGAGGGTAGAAATGGATGACTTTTAGATTCTTTCTTAGGCACGAAAAGTCATAGTTTTTAATTTCCATAGTTTTATTTTATTTACACATTTTTATTTAATGTTTACACTGTTACCAAACCCATAAAGCCTTCATCGGTTAATTTATCTTTGGAAATATCTGAATGAGCTACTCCATAGCCTACGTTGCACCATAATATCACGTCGCTGGTAGAATCATCGGTGACGTACACCGTGGTAATTTTCCCGGTGACTTCAGTCAAGTTTATAGCATTGTAAGATGGCAAGTTGAACCAGGGTTTGTCGATAACATTTTTGTTAAGTTTCCCTTTAGTTTTGTGAATGTTCTAGTACACCCAAGTTCTAAGACAGAGCAGTTTGTCTGCGTTACCTTCGTTAGTCTTTTCTCAAGAAGGGTAACAGGGGTAAGCCGCATGCATAGAATTGGGATAATTGAACTCGATCTCTAGTTTTCTTACAGATATACTACTTCAGATTTTTTGAGTTTCCTGGTCGCTGGGTGATATCCATCCTTTATATTTAGATTTATCGTCCGAAACGGGAATTCCCGAACACTTTAAATATTGAAACTCAATGGAAGGAGACGAGGAAAACTTTACACCGTTGTTAATTTTTGTACCTTTCTCATTCTTAACTTTCAGCATGTTTTTTTTGCAAGAGATTGGAAAGATGCGTTTGCTAAGATGGTTGAGACATTTTGAGGTTAATTATTTATTTTGAGGTTCTTCCTTTTATTATATACGATAAATTTTAAAAATAAACCTCATTGACAGCTCGGCACATTTTGAAATTTCTCGTATTAAAAAAAGATGTCAGTTAATAGGTTTGGCCAAGCATTGAAATGGACGAGGAGGAAGGGGGTGAAGTGATGGGAGTCGGACCAAGAGGACAGCCAGGGCTAGGATAGGTTTTAACCCTGAAAACTACTACGACATGCAAAGCAAGCATGAAACTAAAGTAGGAGCTGCTGTTGAACCTGAAGACGTGGTAAATTATTCTCAGATGAGTACTTTGGCAACGTCCGTTCAGAAACTTAAACCGACTTGCCTCCTCCCATTACTCTTCTCTCCGACGAGTTGTCTTCCGCCATTTCTAGCATCGGAAAAAAAATATGTAGTACTTAGATGAGGCTTACCGGAATTTTTACGCGGAGAACAAACAAATTAAGGACTTAGCTTTCCCCCGGCACGCTGCTGATGCGACAACAAAAGTGTACGTCTACAGGAATTGTTTATTGCAGGACGACCAGAAAGTGTTTGGCAATGCACAAGCCGATGCACAAGCCGATTAGAAATGTAAGCGATCCTACTTTGCCAAGCAATGCTGTTGCTAAAGTCTTCATTCACAGCAATTGCTTGTTACGAGACGAGCGAAAAGGATACTGCAATGTAGCAAACAAACCGATTAGAAAGCTAAACGATCCTACTTTACCGAGTTACACGGCTATGGAGAAATTTGTGCTCGAAAACAGTTTCATGCTGATCAGTTTCAGCATGAAAAGCCCTTCGGAAAAGGCGAGTGATTGGTTCATTAATCACGGTCCTCTCTCTAGCTTGGTATGTACATGGACTAGTTTAATTCATAAAGCAATTTTATACTGCAGCAATCCGAGCATTCCACTAGTTGATAAAAGTAAAGTAAGAACAAGAGCACTTTACATTACTAAACTAAAGGACGAGCATTCAACAGTTACCATTTTCGAAATTCCTTACGTAATAAAAAAAAAATTTGCCCATCACGTTACAGGAATTCGAAGAGTTTCACTCAGAAGACGTTTTTTTTCGGGTTAGATTAACTTTTCAATAGATGACTCGTCACATCTGATCCAAAACAGCTTCGTAATTACGAGCCTTAGAGAAGACACTTAGGAAAAATAGATAAAAGTGACCGCACCAAACTTGGTCAAAGTTTTATACGTGTTTGTAATTCTATTTAATTCCCGGTCCCAAGTAGTTAACCACGGACCGGGGAAGACCCATATTGCCAAAACTATCGAAATAACATGCAACGGTGGAATAGGCGACCTGGTGACTTCCTTCGCCATTATGGAAATCCTCCAATGTACGATTCCGTTTTCACCAGTAGGCCAAAGTTTTAAGGGAAGCATGCCTTTACTAAAAGTACCACTAAATTTTGGAATTTTCATTACTCTAGCCAATCTGTTTAAATCAAAGTTCGTTAAAGGTTTATCAAAGTCGATTAAACCTTAGGTGGCCTTAAATAAAGACCTCTGCCATGGGGCAATTTTTTTTGCTTCGTTTTTTGTTTAGCTTTTTTTCTTCGAGCCAGAACCTTCCACTTGCTTGTGATGTCACACGAGTTCAGCCAGAATTTGTGCATCATTTTGCACCTTTTTTACGGTAGAAACCACCCCCACAGTCCCTCCTGGCATGCCACCAGTACTGGCTGAAAGTGGTCGTAACAACGCAAACAGCAAAAAAGCCGTCTTTCTTTTTTCACGATCGTGTTTTGAGCGCCATGTTTTTTTTATTATTATTGTTATTATTTAATAAACAACTTGAATTTTCCTCTATCCAACTTTAGATTTATTTTCCTGTCGCCAATGAGCAGAGCGTGACAAGTAGTGTCAAAACTTCAGTTTGTCTTGTACATTCTCGTTTCCTGTTTGAAGCCTCTCGGACTGTTTGGTGCAATCCAACACCAGGAAAGGATAGGTTTTCTTGAACTGAAGCAAGTCGAAACTCAAGTCGTTGGTGTCGTAGTACACTGCCAAAATGGTGCACCATTCTGTACAAGCCGACGTACTATCCAGTGGCATAATTAGAGTTCAAATCGAGAAACGGAAAAAGCTCGGAATTTAGTCATGTGAGCATCTTGCAAACTGCAGTGGTCGAACTTGGCCGGGTTTTTAACTAAAGAGTCTTGTCTATTTGTTTGAAAAGCTAAAATTATCCACCTAGGTTTCTCGACCGCGGAAGTAGTCAGCACGCGCCAGGTAAAGCTGGTGTTTTGAGAGAGCTAGCAGCTACCTTAATGCCAGTGCCTGAATTCTAAATCCACGGTT
The DNA here is from genome assembly GCA_023313725.1 of Lithobius niger. Lineage (NCBI taxonomy): Eukaryota > Metazoa > Arthropoda > Chilopoda > Lithobiomorpha > Lithobiidae > Lithobius > Lithobius niger. Next base: position 7,557 of record JAHWFP010242339.1, read on the forward strand.
GCTCTGTGGTCGATACGATTGTACAGTTTAAGTATTTGCTCATACGATGCCACGATGTGGGGAACACGCCAGGAAATAATATTCAGAACGACTTTGCCATTGGCCGCAGCCGTGCTTTAAAATGGCAATCGTGTCGCTCTCTCGCATGAGTGTGAGCACGTGTTTAGTACCATAGAATTTTCGAAAAATCCCATGACTTGTTTCAATGGGATGGCAAAGGTAAAGCTTCCCTTGGGAGTTGTTTCAACGATGATGGACGCGTGCTTCTGTTTGAATCCCAAATTGTTCATTAGTTCAGCATCAATGGAAGCCGCACTGTCCAATGCCTAGCACTGGCCGAGCAAAGCCATAAGTGAGCAGTACCTTCATCAGAGTACCAAACCCCGAGTAATTTAACTAGTCGACTTGTTAATCACCTAGATGGTATTTGATATTATAAAACAGGAACAAGGGAGCATAATTAATCAAAGCCGCTATGCCAGTGTCGGCGTAAGCCGAGTCATCGTCCTTCAGCAACCTCCCTTTAATCAGGTGGTAACTGTTGACAACGTGCAGACATAAATCTTGGTTTTCGACGTTTATTCGGATTTCTGAATTTACGTTGTTGAGATTAGTGCCAACAATAGTATTGTATTCGTGGTAGGTGTAAGACTCGACCGAGGAACCGTACACCAAAGGTTCGTTGATTTTTAGCTAATATTCTACAACGCTTATTTTCTGGGTATTGTTAAAAATTTGATGAAAACTTTGTTTTTAGGCGTCAAACCGTTTTTTTTTTATTATTAGAGTAAAAATTAAGAAGGAGTCCTTACCCTTTTTTCCAAACACGAGCATTTTATCCTTTTTTATTTAATTTTTAGATCTCAAATGAAGACGCACTGTGAGCGTCTCGGCGTTTAAATCCAACGGCTCGTTGGTCTGCAAAGTGAGCCAAACTCTTATATTTGTGATTAATTCGGTAGTCACCGGGAGGTAAATTAAAGTATGAGGGGACCATACGATTTTTGAAACTGGGCGGTGAATTAGGATAAAAGGAGTAGAAAGTGGGCTGGGTGTTGTGGTTTACGTAGGAATTGCCTATGATGTCGACGTGCACGAAAATTGTATTGACGCTCATAATGTCGACAGTATTTTGACTTTCTCGACTTCTACAATAGTTGCCCGAATCAAACCCCAAAACTGGAGCTAAGCTCTTGTTGCCCAAAAACGATAAGCCGCAGTTCGGATCGGTAATTATCAAATCCGATCTTAAAGTGTTTAGATTCAGAAAAATCGTAATGGCTTCCTTGCTGTGGCCATTTGCATCTATCGCCAACTTGAGAAATATTTTTTAAATCCTCGATTTGTAAGCCCCAGGGGTGACTAACACTTTGTGCCAGGAAGCACCAGCATGAGTCGTGTATTGAATTTCGTTATTTTTTGAGGTGATGTTATGAATGCTGTTGTACGTGTCAAAATTAAGCAGAGCCAATTCGCAACTTTATCCCAGAATCCAAATTAAATCAAGAGTGTTAGCCGGATAGAATAATTGAACAGGAATCCATAATGTTGCCTTTTTTTAAAGGTATATACTTGGAAAGAAGAAAAAAATGTGAAAGCTCAAAGAGCATTTGCACGACCCGTCCAATTTTCGGAACCCCAAAATGTTGCTCATTCGTCATCTTTACACTTTGAAGCATTTCAGAGTTACGAAAATGTGAAAGCTCAAAGAGCATTTCAACGACCCCTCCAAGTTTGAGACCCCCAAAAAGGTTGCCAATTCTTCATTTTTATGCTTTGAAGCACTCGAGAGCCTTTTAAAGTTATCACAGTGTGAAAGCTCAAAGAGCATTCGCACGACCCCTCCAGTTTCAGGAACCCCCAAAATGCTGCAAATTCTTCATTTTCACGCGCTGAAGCTTTTGAGAACTATAACAATGTGAAAGCTCAAAGAGCATTTGCACGGCCCCTCCAGTTTTGGGAACCCCCAAATTCCTACGAATTAGCCATTTTCACGTTCCGAAGTATTTTAGAGTTATCACAATTCGAAAGCCCACGGAGCATTCGCACGAACCCTTCATGCTGCTAATTCGTTATTTTTTACGCTTTGAATCACTCGAGAGTTCTTACAAGGCGAATGCACACAAAGCATTCGCACTACCCCCAAATTTTGGGGACCCCCCTCCCAATTTTGGTACCCCCATACTGTTGCTAATTAGTCATATTCACGCTTTGAAAGCTTTTTTGAATTCTTACAATGTGAATGCTCGTGAAGCACTCGCACTACCCCTCGGATGATGTCACTTCCGGTCATGTGACCTTTGCAATTGGAGGTGGACACATGCAGGTAGCAAAAAGACTCGTGAAGCAAAAAGACATTTTCAGGTAGCAAAAGGGACATCGAGGTAGCAGAAGGCTTTCTACGATCGATGACCTTGACCCACTTTGACCTCGACCCAGTGACCAATCTTGGCTATGGCAACACTTCCAGGATGCTAAAAGGTAACAAAAAGCACTTTCCCACCCTTCTCCTAATTAATAGAACACATTTTGGTATCAAAAAGCTCTCCACCATGGATGACCTTGACCCACTTTGTTGGTGACCCGGTGACTCATCTTAGCTATGGTCACACTCCAGGATGCAAAAAGGTAACAAAAAGCACTTTCCCACCCTTCTCCAGATCGACGAAATCTAAAAAAGTGGGGGATGACTCGGTGACCCATTTTGGCTATGGCCACACTTCCAGAATGCAAAAAGGTAGCAAAAGGCACTTTTCCACCCTCCTCCAGATTGACGACCTTGACCTTGACCTTGACGCGATTAGACCTTGGGGGTGTTTGTCTGTTTGTGGCTGCCATATTGTAATACCCCCTAGTAAAGTAAACCTCTTACCCAAGTAAATCTATCCCCACGCAAGTAAACTTCCCACTCAAGTAAACCTCCCACTCAACTAAACCTCCCACTCAACTAAACCTCCCACTCAA
>JAHWFP010242339.1:17079-37804 GCA_023313725.1 Lithobius niger
TTAATAGTTCGAAGGTTAAATGAAAACTAGAACATTGCTACTTTTGGTAGCAATGTTCAAGTTTTCATTTAGCGTCCAAAGTATTATTCGGTGCGATTAAGTTGGCGAATGTTTTGGTGTGTTGATATCACTCCTTTGAAGGGCCGAACCATACGGAACCTGGTGGCCCCTTTTACCAGTTTTGGATTTTGTATCAGTATCAGTCCTTTTTTTTTTAATTGTGTATTTGACTCAACTCCTCTACCGTGCAGATGTGTAATAAAGTGGCACGTCAACAAGAAATTGGTTTTGCACAATTTGATACTACCTTTTGCCTATAGGCCGAACCATTCTCAACTTGGTCACCTCTTTATAGGTTTTTGGTTTGGTTTTTATTTTGTTGTAATTTGTTTTATTTCGTTAGTTTTGGTGTGTTGATATCACTCCTTTGAAGGGCCGAACCACTCTCAACTTGGTGGGCTCTTCACCAGTTTTTGGCTTTGTTTACTTTGCTTTGTGTTTAGAGTTGGTTCATTTTTCGTGAATTGGATATGAATACAATTTCTTTGGCAACGTTGTTCAGATTTATCGTGCTACACTAGTGTGTGTCTACGCACGCACGTCAGTATACACGTTGTCATTGTCCGAACTTTGGCTGTCCAATGAGAGACGATGCCGACAATACTAACAATGGTTATAACAATATTTTCGTACTTACGCGCCATCCCACGCCATCCTCGTTACACCCTTAAGCTCCAAACCATTAAAGGTACGCAGTTCGTATCGTACTGCAGCCATTCGTCCAATTTCGTAGCTGGAAGCCTTCCCGTTATCTCGGTATCGATGAATAATTACCCTATGGAAATTAAAATGGGGATGAGCGGACTAGAATTCGATAGCTAGTAGCTAGTTAGCTAGTTACATATTTTCAACGTTATGGTGGGTCAGATTTTGCATTGAAAGCAGCTTAGCTAGCATTCCTACACGAATTAATTTTTGTCAGGTGGCTCATTGCTCTTTATTTCAACACAATTTAAGCTTTTGTACCACATTATTATTTTTCCCCAAGTACCTGAAATGTGCCCAACTATGCTTCAAGATATAAGACACTGACGCTATGGCGCCGCGCTACAATTGTTTACAACCTCGACAATTGAATTGATGTGATGTTTGTTGTGATGATTGTTGCCTAACTTGGCACGACACACTAGCGTGTGTCTAGATCGTTATCAGTTTATATTTAAGTGTTATAATTCACTCAATGATGGCAATCCGTGCCTCTTCCACCCTCTGAAAATATGAAAACATTACAGTGTAGTTGAAACACCCAGGGGAGTGGTAATGGGACACGGGTGTTTGGACCTCTCAAGACCCGAGGTAAAGAGTAAAGCGAAAAGCAATCTCAATTTTTTTACCTTGTTTTTTTTAATGCTCTACTTTTCGCTCGTCCATTAAATGAACTATGGTAACATCATTTTGTTTTTATTACAACGAGTGAGCAAAAACGAGAGCCCAGTTTTAATCTATACCTTGGGTATTGGGAGAGGCAAATGCCTTTCCCATATTTACCCCACGCAGTGGGTCGAGCCACTTTGGATTCCAGCAGTGTGGGGAATATACCCACTAACTCAACTCCCTCAGTGACACTAGACTGGATACAATTCGCCTCTCGCCACTTTTCCTCAACCATTATTCATAATTTTCTTTTTTTTTATGCTATGCCAAGAATTTTAATTAAAGCCTAACTGCGTATAGCGCTGTTGTGTACTTTACTGCATTCTCTGAATTAAAATTATACAAAATAAAGGTCACTTTGCTTTACAGAATTATCTCCACGAATAGTCGGAGGAACGGAAGCCAGTATGGGGCAGTTTCCATACCAGATGCTATTGTTATATACGGAACCACCTTTTGACTACTGTGGAGGTGCTTTAATAAATGACGAGTGGGTTATGACAGCAGCACATTGTCTCCGGTGAGTGCGAAAATATTATTAAGTAAATCTTTTAGAACAATAAAATGGCAGAAAAATGAAGAATGGTTTAGTTTCATTTATTATTTTTGTGGGTGCTACCTGGGGAATTTGCTCCACTAGTCTCTGGAAAATTCCAGATTAAGCATGTCCCAGTGCTACAAAATTTTGCTGAAATAAACTTTTTACATTTTTACAGTATTGACTGGGTAAGTCAAACAAATATTTGAATAAGTGACACACCCAGCCAAATCCAAAAAATACATCTTCAGCTTTATGCTCTGAATAATATTCAATACTTAACGGACTGTTGGCTGCAGTATTGAGAAGTCTCACCCTACATACACTGTTGGCATAACCATGATTGGAGTAGACTATTTGGCAAATTGAACAGTCATCAAAATACCTGTTGTAACCAGCCTATGTATTGCATATTTAAGTTTAATTCCTCGAGTGACAGGAACGGCGTAGCTTACACAATTAGTAGTCGCATTCTATTTAAATTTATTATTTTGCCTTGAAATCAATTCAATTTGCATTAAACAACTTTGTAAATTGTTCACCCTTATGTTGTAGAGAGCTCTCTTGAGCGTTATTACTCATCAAAGGCATCAAAAGGTGGTCTTACCTTATAGGGCTATCGATAGCTTTTATGAACCTTCCCCATTTCAAGCCAATTTTTGTCTGATCCTTGACATTAGTTTAAACTTTGACATTTGTCTTAACTCGAGCTTCTTTATTGGCTATGCAAACTCCTTGCCAATAATAGTCCTAAATTCATGAAAGTATTTATGCCAGTATTTATTCAATACCAAAAGCTTTAATCCAAGGATGGATAAATATTTGAAAGCACCATTAGTGTTGAAAAACATTGTAAAGTTAATAGTTTAGTTGATCCATTACATTAGACTGGAAGTGTCAGTTGTCCTAAAGGCGTCACTGTTTCTCCAGTCCAAGTTCAAAGTAAATATCTACTGAGGTTTAAACTAATACCCCTAAAGTATTTCTTAATCCAGAAATTTGATGCTGTTGTGACATCAGCCGCAGAGTCACATTTCACGTCTAGATTTGCATATAAGACGATCTCATTGCTTTCACAATAATTGTGCATAATGCTAGCACACATGGATTAACTTATACAGAGTTTTTTAGCACTTGACTACGATTTCATTCTCTTCATTATTCCACATTCCACATTCCTATGAATGTGAATGGAGACCTCCTAACGAATCCCTTTGAAAAAGCTATGGCTTTAAATTATGAATCCTCTCTTAACGTTGTGGTCGATAATGCCCAAGTTCCTATCGTGCATACTTTGGGAAATGAGATAGGTATTGAACATCAACGAGTAAACGTTTCATTTGCATTGGCTGACATTGAGAATGGTGTGCTCCATTTGAGGCCCAGCCATTCTGTCAGACCGGACGGTTTTTTGGCTTTTTCTTATAGACAAATTGACAAACAAGTTGCAATACCACTGAAATACATTTTCTCACTCTCATTCTCATCCGGGGCTATACCAAATTGTTGGTCAACAGCTATTGTCGTACCTGTTCATAAATAGGGGAACTCTGCTGACCCTAAAAACTATAGGCCGATTTCACTAACTGCTGTGTCCTGTAAATTAATGGAAACCATAATCCGCAATGCAATGATGTGCCATTTGAACCAGTTCAATATTGTACATAATGACCAGTTTAGCACTTGACCTTGGACCGAGGCACTTGACCTTGGTATTAATATGAATATTATCCTTTTCGATTTTAAAAAAGCCTTCGAATCAGTGGTACATTCGAAATTGCTGCTTAAGTTAAAATTATATGGTTTTGACGGTAAACTACTAAATTGGATTAAAGCATTCATTTCCGGTCGTACACTACGCGTTATTATGACCGTCTGGATGTTTTGAGCGGGGTACCTCAGGGTTCTGTCTTGGAACCATTACTGTTTGTCCTGTTTCTTAATGACTTATCTTGCACTGATCCCAAAGTTAATCAAGAAAAGTTCGCCGACGATCTGAAATTGCACTCCCCAATCGTTATGGAAACCGACTGTAGGCAACTTCAGGCACGTATTGACTTGGTGCACAAATGGTCTATTGAATGGCAGCTTCCACTCTCTGTTAACAAGTGCCAGTACTTTTTGTTGGGCAAAAAAAACTCTCTCCTTCGTTTATTGTCTTGGTGACACTGGGCTCCAAGCTGTTCAAAATTGTTTCAAAGACCTGGGAGTTTGGTTCCAGTCCGACCTCAAGTTCACTACACATTGTGACTATATCACAACAATGGCAAATTATTGTAGGTCTGCAATTGTTCAACGTTGTTTTAACTCCGGAAATTCATGCACTACAGTTTGGGCCTTTAAGGTCTACGTCCGTCCTCTTCTTGAGTACGCAAGCTAGGGCTGGTCGCCCAGACTGTTAAAGGACTGTTGACGAGGTCGACTCGGTTCAGAGGAAATTTACGAAGAACTTTCATGCTTAGCTTGGTATGCCGTACTGTGAATGTTTGAGGATCCTAAAGCTGGATTCACTCGAATTGAGACGTTTGAAGGCCGACCTTATATTGACATATAAGATTCTTAACCACTTGTTACCAATCGATCTACCGTTTTTCGAAATTAATACAGAGTCACGAACGCGAGGTAATCGTTATAAATTAGTTCTCCCTAAATTTTCACTTAATTGTAGAAAGTCCTTTTTTGCACTGAGGGTGGTGCCTGCTTGGAACTCACTGAGTGATCGCGTTGTCTCAGCCTCGTTGTTAGGCACTTTTCGAAAGATGCTAAATGGGTGTAGCCTTAATGCCTTCCTTCTTCTACCCAAGTTCGGAAACTGATTTGTGTGTTTATTGACTACTTTTTCTTTTTAGTGCCTTACTTGTTTAACTGTGTTTGTACCGTTAAGTTATGGAAGGCTGTCAGTGGTGCCTCATGGAACCATTGCTTTTCGTTATGCTCTCTAGTTGGGCATTAAAGTTTTTATTATTTTTTTTTTTAAGTGGTGACAATTCCCATTTTTGGGAAGCTTTTATTTTACTTCCTACCATAACCATATTTTGTATCACATAACGATGCTTTTTTAACCGTATCATTTGTTCATGTACCTTTTATTTTTTACTTGGGCCAATGCTACAGCTCCTGTGTCCAACACGTTTGGCGATGCCATCGGGGGCCTTAGAGTCCCTGGCAGGTCTAACCTTGGTGGTAAGGCATTCGTGTCCCCATACCTCATCCCTTCACCTTCCCTTGGCCACATCTCTACCTTTATGTGAGGTTATCTTCTGTTTTTTATTTGGGCTGACTGTTAGTGATCCCAGGATCCTTGCCAGACCTGTTGCTATTGTGACGAATTGTTTTTATTATTAAACTCGACAATCCTCTTCTCCCACCACAAAACTGATGTTTAATCCATTTGGCTTTGAATCAGTGAATTCTGGCTTATTTGGGTGTTGAAAGGCAAATTAAACGAACCGTCCACCTATTTGCATTGTCCAAAATTGTTGAATTTTTGCCAAATTTGAATTAAACTAACATTAAATTACAAATTAAATGGTTAAATCCGAACAACTGGAAAAATAATCCTCTTGCCATTGTACATATTAAAGTGAATCGCTAGATGGCCTAATGGGTTATAACAAAAGGTGAGTTTGAAAAGAAATTGAATCATTTTCTTGAAGGGCTTTATTTTTAATTAAATCTGGTTAACCTCAAGCTTTTCTCTTCGTGTGAGAAATAAGCAGGGACATTTTTTTTATTTGCACATGATACAGTGCTAACAAAAAACATATTGCTCAAGAATTGGAACATATTTCTCCTAAAAATCATTATTTAAATCAATCACTGTTAATTTTCTAATTACAGAAATAATGAATCTTAAAATAAGACAGAAAAATTAACAGACATAAAAAATTACATGGTGAGTTGCTATTACACATTGCTGGTGTGAAACTCCAGTTCAAGACGAGGCACTTGGTTCATGGAATGATAACGTTAACACCTTACAAGGTCACTTAGTTCATCAGCTGATCAGCTTGCAAAATCCATTCATTGTGTAATAGAAAAAAATCTATCATCCTTCATCGCCACATTTTAGTGGAAGGCTTACTAATTTCACAGGCTAGATACTATTAGGCTTCACTGAATGAAGTCATGCATACACATTGGAAGAAGGCTCAGTCAGTGTATTATTGAAACTGGAGCAAAGGGGCATTGGTTTCGTTTCTATATTTATAATGGGAAACATACCCAAGTGATTTACATGTTATAAAACAAGGATGTGACGTGTGGATAACATCCAAATAAAAGAGTCAAGTCTATTTGCAAAATAATAAGTATGCTCTTAATTCTACAGTTGTTAGACTCTACAAATGGTAACCTCTAGACTCATTGTTGTAGACTAGGCTGAGACCAGTCTGACTAACCCATGGTAATGGATTCATTTCCATACAGGATTACAAAACTTGATGAACCACCCACGGGGGCGTCCTGTCTGTATTCTACTGTCACGGACTGGGTGTGGTTTGTGAGGGTTAATCAATTGAAATATCAGGTATTGTCAATCTTGTTACCAAAGCAAAAACGAAACTTTATTCTGGGCTACCTTTCTGATAATTACAATATCCTAATTGAGTGAGTGAAGTTATTTCTTACAAGGGTTGTTAAATCGTCCTACTCTAATTTTATATTAGCCGACTTCAATTTATCAGCTGAAGATTGACGAAACTCGAGAACAAAATATTCCCACTACTGCTAATTTCTTGAGCAAATTGCTCCGCTTGGTCTGCACCAACATGTTAACGGAAAAAAACCATGATAAAATCATTTTCCTCCTAATCTTTTCAGATATTGATATTTTATGTGTTTGGAGATCACCTAGTCACAAATGACCATTGTATTCTATACATTTAAGCGCATTGCACTTTTTTCTTTTTCGAATACAGGAATTTGGGTAAAACAAATTTCGTTCCACTTTGCTCTTTCTGGGCAAATGTTCACTGGAATGAGGACCTCTTCAGTCTCTGTATTACAGTGGACCAAGCCTGGCATGGCTTTAAGAAGATCACCGACTATTAGGTTGCAAAAATTATGACCTCTATATTTCATAGTAAACCCTTCGTCCAGTGCCTGCCCCACGACATTATCAAACTTGGTCGAAAATAGTTTAACTTTATGAAAAAATGCAAAAGCAACCCAATAATTGATACGCTAGCAAATAATCATAATTGCCAACGATATTATACTAATCTAGTTGGAAATTGGCACTCAAAACGTGAATCGAAGATTATTGTAGAGGGAACCATGTACGCTCATTTTCAGTTATATTGCCAAAAAATAACTGGCACTATACCGGACACTACCTCCATTGAGGCCATGTGTAAAATTCATTGTTGTTAATGCACAAAAAGCCGAGATTTTGAATCAGATAGTAATTTTGTTTCAAACGGGATTAAGGATGATTCTCCACCATTCATTCATTGAAAAAAATTCTAGATGATGCAGTTAGGTTCGCCTAACGATCAGTATCCAGTTCCTTTCCTGACTTAAGACCTATAGTGATGCACAATAGGCCAGGATGCACAGGTTGCTTTCTTTTATAAACAAATTAGCAATGAAATCTCCTTTTTCTTGCAAAAATATTCCCTATATTGGTCCATGAATGTATTCTGCGCAAAGTTTGACACATAACATTATTTTAAGCCCAATCTATGAAGGAATTAAATGAAAGGGATTAAATAAGGGATTGATTAAAGGGATCTATATAGCTTGTGCAAAAAATTTATCAGATTTCTCGGCCAATGGTTCCATGCAAAATCATAGATTCTGTTATGCATAAGAATGTGCTGGCTTTTCAGAGAAATATACCTTAAAACGTCTTGGCCAATCTTGTTTTATGCCAGTTCGCTGTTACGACACATCAGCTTTTAGTACAACTTAATTAAGGTCAAGCGTTTTAGACATCGGCATAATTATAACGTTATTTATTCGACTTTCGACTTTTAGAAACCATGACCGCTTGCTTAGATGGCCTAACGAAAGGTGATTAAAAAAAAATTGAACAATTTTCTTGATAGGAATAATTTTTACTTAAATCTGGTGAACCTTAAGGTTTGCTCACGATATGAAAAATAAGTAGCAACGGAATTTTATTTTCTCATAAGACATTGTTAGCAATCAAATATTGCTCAAGAATTTGACCATATTCCCATATTCCTTCCAAAAATCATTATTTAAATCAATCACTGTTAAATTTATAATTCCAGATCAAGGCAGGTCCAATGTCTGCGAATCTGGGTGGCAAAGTGTAATTTGATGCCCCCTGTCAGGTTTGTTCCCTCCACCCCCCCCCCCCCCCAATAACTTTCACTCTTCAAAAAATGATGGCTTATTGAATGGGTGCCACACAGTTCGAACCTGAAAACTATTGGATATTTTAGTAGAAAATCTCATGAGAAACGATTTAAAACATGCTTGGTTTAATGGACGACATTAGCAGAACAACCTGAGAGCTACATATACAATAACACACTATAAATAAGATTCATCACTCGGCTGTGTACACCATAATCTACTGGCATGCAGTGCCATCTATAGCAAAAACGAAACTTGTTAGTGATTTGCTACTGTACGCAACACAACTAAACATATAAACAACTGATCCTATCATATTATTTATCAGTAGGTTATATAATCCCAATACCCCAACTCAACAGATCAGTACTAATACCAGTACCAGTCCTGAGTTTCTCAAATTTTAGTTTAGGAAGAAGATTCGTGAAAATGTCTGCAAGCATGGGCTCGGTCTCGCAATATTTAAATGCAATGACGCCCCTTTCTATTAAGTCAGGTAAGGGATGATGCCTAACATAAATGTGTTTTGTTCTGTCGTTGATTCTTTCTTCTTTCAGTTTCTGCAAGTTTCATGCATCCCTGGTTATCTTCATAAATAATTGTCATTGGCGTGCAAGGAGACATACCGATGTCTTCCAACAGTTGTTGGAGCCACATCACTTCTTGGCTTGCATAGGCCGCCGACACATACTCTGCTTTGGTAGATGACAATGCGACTGCCGTTTGCTTTCTGCTTGACCAGCAAATCGAACTTTCACCTAGCTTGAACAAATAGCCACTTGTCGACTTTCTGTCACTTTGTCGTCCCATCTGCATCAGCGTATGTAACGAGAGAGATATCTTTGCTAGCGAGAATGTGAAGCACCAACTCTTGATTAGCCTTTAAGTAACGAATTATTCTTTTCACTACCATCCAGTACTGTTGCCTGGGCTGGAAACACGTCAACAAAAAATTATCACTGCAGCTGCAATGTCGGGTCTTGTGGTATAGTTGCAGTGTAAAACAGGGCACCTACTGCTTCTTTGTATTGTTATTTGTTTGGCAAAATGTCATCCTCACCTTCGAGTTTGAGATTTCTGTGTCCATAGGAGTAGACGCAACTTTAGTATTTTCAATGCCAAACTTCTGAAGAATGTCACTTATTTTGTTTTTCTGGTTAAGGTTGAAAGTTCTATCTTCTGCTCTTTGGATTTGGATGCCAAGATAACTTCCAAGATATTTAGTTTCAAAGCGAGAACTTAATTTTCGAACTAATTTGCCAGTTTTGTTCTCATCTCGGTTTGCGGCGAGAAAATCATCGACATATAAAACCACGTAAGTCCAATCTCTGTTTTCACACTTCATGTATAACATGGGTCTGCAGGACTTTGCTGGAAACCATAATTGATCAAAGCTTCGTTTACGTTGGTGTTCCAGTATCGAGCTGCTTGTTTGAGGCCATAGATAGGTTTGTGGAGTTTGCACACTAGGTAGCCCTTTTCTATGTAGCCCTCCGGCTGTTCCATGTAGAACTCCTGTTATATACAGTATATCACCATTTAGGAATGAAGTTTGCATTGTACATGCGTCTCATGGACATAAACTACAATCAAATTTGTATTCTAAAGAAATATAGTTTTTTTTTTCTTTTGTCATTTGTGTGCAATTGTAATTCTCGACAAACAATGAGGAAATGGCGCGTTTTTAGTTAGTCTGGTCTTCAGTATTTAAACCTACGGTATTATTTTGCCAAAACTTTCAACCCGAAAAAATAACAAGTTGTTCCAATTTGATGGGCGCACGGTAATTTCTAAGAATAACCATTGATGCCATAATTGAAGCAGTGGCAGTAATACGAGAACCAACAGGTTCCACTAAATTTCCTGCCACTGAATTTAACGAAGCCTCACTTACGCACACCATTATAAGAAAAAGCTAGGAAGAAAATAATTAAAATAGTAAAATGATATTTGGTAACTAACACCATAAAACGGTAGTAGTCAGCTTTTTGCCAGCGCAGCTGCTGCTCAGCATGAACAATACTAAAAACAACAATATTTTCTCCCTAAGGAAGGTAAAAAAGAAAGATTTTCTGAGAAACAATGGCAAAGCAATGTTGTAACAAACATGCTCCAAACAACAAGGCTGGACAACCGAGGCAAAAAACAAAGGAGGAAACACTGCTGCACGCAAAACGCACAAGAAAATGAGGACTAGGATTCAGAACAAAAATGAAACAAAGAGGGAAGTGCGATCGGGGATGGGGGAAATATAGGTGGAAGAACAAAATAGGTGGAGGGGGGGGGGGGCAACTACAGGTGCAAACTTATTAGAGGGCTTTAAAAGACACCAAAAAATGCGCTGACGGATTCAAAAAAAAAAACAAGTCACACGACGTGAAACGAGCCGTCTGATTCCGGATAACGAAAATTAATTAAGGTTTGTGAAATGAATCGGAGGATGCACCAGCAGGATTCAAACTTGCTGCAGGACTATAAAAGACACAAAAACAACGCGGGGTACAATTCAGTACAAAAATGAAACAACTTTAGGAAGGAGCGAATGAGGGTTTAAAAGAAGAAGACAGCCGGCAGGGAGGGGGAATATGGTGAACTCCCGTTTCGCCAAAAGTAATTGACAAAATTTTACGCACACAAATTTAATACCTTATTTCTATGTAATGTGGTTTTAAAAGGCAAATATTTAACAGTAGTAGAATAAGACGAATTGATTTATTTGCGTTTTGAAAATTGGCAATACGGATGGAAAAACGTGTACTTTAACTAGGAAACAGGCTTTGGGCTTATTGTAGGCAGAGCGGATAAATATTTATTTTAAATGTGTACTTACTGCCATTTTAATGACTTTGATTCTTGCTAAGGTTCATTAAAAAAATGGTCGCAATATTCGCTCGGCCACGTTTGTGATTTTTGCCGATGTAAAGCTCTTTGCTGACCTTTCCCACATTTTAGTATTTTTTTAGGTAGGCCTAAGCTACGTTTCATATTAATTTTAAGAAGCTTTCGTTTGTTGCCACATTTAGTTTCTGTTTCTTTATTTGCAGCCTTTTCTACCATCGCCACCATCTAAAGTTAAAATACCACGTTAACCGCCGTGGTTAAGCTAGCAAAGATCGTGGCACCGACAATAATGCTTGCATTGTTTATAATTGTTGCAGAGTTTCTTTCCAAGAGTTAGAATATTAATAATAAAGCGCAATAATTACTAAGAAAAAAAATGGATTTCATCAATTTGGACCAAAAAGGTCTGATATCTACCCGAAAACAAAACTTGTTAAGTATTCCCTCCAAGCTTTTCGGCCGTGTGAAGTCGTGATCTCAAACGCCAAGCTCTTTCGCCATGCTAATCCCACCGACTAAGACTTCAAACGTTAAATGAAATAATTGAAAATTGTGCTGTACGCAATTTTCATACAGGGTGTTTTAAAAAAACTGCTACACGTCGAATTTTTCTAAGTCCCACAACCATTCCCCGTCGCTATAACCCTTATCCCTGACCTCAGTAAAGAAATCATGAAAGTAATTCCTCACCTAGGGAAAGAAAGGTTTTATTTGCATTTCAAATAAGAACGCAAAAGGCATGTGACAACCCTGGTTGGTGGGGGTGGAAACCAAAACAAACAGTAAAAGCCCTTAATTAGATTTAAAGTAAAAAGAAAAAAACAACATTTATTTGGCCATCAAGCAAAGTGCTAAACTAAAGGCTTTTACAGTATTTGGATTCCAAATAAAAACGCGAAAGGGAAAAACGCATGTGGAAACTCTGGTTGGTGGGGGGGGGGCCGAGGAACCAAACCAAACAATATGTGCGTTTATTTTTAATTTCAAATAGAAAGAAAGAAAAAAGCATTTATTTTGCCTTCAATTAAAATAGCCAAAATAAAAGCATTTACAGCATTTGGATTTCAAATAAAAACGCAAAAGGAACATATCCACGCCTTAAACGAAGATGCTCCCGATCGACGCATTTAGTTCTGCGAGGAATTCCTAGATTTCCTTGCAAATGATCCACAGAACGTGGAACGGATATTATACTCCGATGAAGCCGAGTTTCATCCGAATGGCAGAGTTAATCGTCACAACTGAATTTTTACAGTGATGACAACCCACACGTCACTATGGCGACATTCACGCCGTCACCTGGCATCAGTGTTTGGGGAGGTATATGGCCTGGGTATATGGGGGGGTCATTGGACCATTCTTCCTTGATGGAACGGTGCAGTATATCGTCAGCTGCTATAGAAGACAGGATTCTGCCAGCTGTACGGGAAAAGTGTCCCGCAGATATAATTTCCCAATAAGATGGTGCATCAATGCACTATGCAACACAGGTGCGAGACCTTCTTGATGACCAATTTCCCAACAGCTGGATTGGTAGAAGAGGTGCGATGGCACGTTCGTGCGATCTGATGTCTATGGACTTTATTGTGTGGGGAATAGTACGGGATTTGGTGTACGTTCAACCACCCCAGGATAATGAAACACTGCAGGTTCTCGTTACTGCTGCATTTGAGACATTTACTCCTGACTTATGCAGGAGTATATGCTTAGGTGTGGAAAGCAGATTTGGTGAGTGTATGGTTGCTGGAGGAGGACAGTTCGAGCACCTGGAACATCTTTCTTTGTCTGTAAACCTTAACGATGGACTTAATTTACGTTATAACAGGTTTGAAACAAGATGTCAAACATCAGCCTTCTAGAGGTTAGCCTATCTGGCGTTGCAATGGAACGGGGGATCGTGGCAAAGCCCTCCCCCCCCCCCACCCAAGGGTTCCACATGCGCTTTTTTGCTTTATTTTTATTTGAAATCTAGGAATTCCTCAAAGAAATGAATGCGTCGATCGGGATCATCTTCGTTTCAGGCGTGGATACTTTCCTTTTGCATTTTTGTTTTAAATCCAAATACTGTAAATGCTGTTATTTTAGCGATTTTAAATGCTTTTTTGTTTCTTTCTATTTGAAATTAAAAAATAAACGCACATATTGTTTGTTTTGGTCCCACCCCCTCACCAACCAGGGTTGCCACATGCGTTTTTTCCTGTGAGTTTTTATTTGGAATCCAGATACTGTAGAAGCCTTTACTTTAGCTATTTTGCTTGATGGCCAAATAAATGTTTTTTTCTTTTTACTTGAAATCTAATTAATGGCTTTTATTGTTTGTTTTGGTGGGGGCCCCCCCCCCGCCCTCACCAACCATGGTTGTCACATACTTTTGTTACCTTTTCCGTTCTTATTTGAAATGCGAATAACAGCTTTCTTTCCTGAGGTCAGGAATAACTTTCATGATTTCTTTACTGAGGTCAGGGATAAGGGTTATAGCCACGGGGAAAGGTTGTTAGACTTAAAAAAATTCGACGCGTAGCGTTTTTTTTTAAAGACCCTGTATATTTCATTTAACCTTCGAACGCTTAGTAGGTGGGATTAGCTTGGCGATAGAGTTTGGCGTTTGATATCACGACTTCACACGGCCGAAAAGCTTGGCGAGAATACTTAACAAGTTTTGTTTTGGAGGTAGACAAACCATTTACTAAAAGCCAAACAATCATCAGTAATGACAGTACTTTACAATAATCAAAAATTCAATAGATTCTCGGCTCCCTATATGCCGCCTCCTATAACTATGTTGAAGCATATATTACATATATAACCTATTACATATATTATATCTGCGAACGCTAATTTTTTTTAAAGTTGGAATTGTCACAATTGTAGGTCAATCGACGTTAGCTTTGGGTGTGAAGTTAACATTGAAATAATTCTAAAGCTTTCAGAACTTTTAGGCCTAATTTTTAGAGTTAACAGCAGAGATATTATGCCGATTACGTTCGAGGTTAAGCTTGTTCATTCTTGTTACACGGGATTGAGAGTTTATTCGTTAATAGCGCCGCTCACAGGGTACGCACGGACCTGTGGATAGGCTTAAAATGCGCAGTTTTCATAGCGACCCCTTAAATTTTGAAATAATTATACGAAGCCATCGTATTGTTCCGTGTTGCTGTGTAAACACGTCTGCTGTATGCTTTTGTTCTGTATAAACAGTTTCTGATGCTGTGGCCATTTTAGGTTTCACATTTGGAATTCCCATTGATAGTATAAACATCCGGTTTGATCGCCATGTTGGGTGAATTCCTCCATGCAATTCACATGAAACGAATGTAAGTCGTTAAGGAATCCTTTTGTGTTTTTCATTTGCCTGCATTCCTCTAATGGTTAAAATGCGATAATCAAATGTTATTATTTTGTTGAGTTACGTCGGAAAGTATTTTCAGCTATTAGAGTGAC
Organism: Lithobius niger; assembly: GCA_023313725.1. NCBI lineage: Eukaryota > Metazoa > Arthropoda > Chilopoda > Lithobiomorpha > Lithobiidae > Lithobius > Lithobius niger. Next base: position 31,661 of record JAHWFP010242339.1, read on the forward strand.
GGAGCTTTAGCGACGATGATTTATTTTAACGGTTTTTAAAAGTTCACTTGATGACCAGTAGAATAGTTAATGTTTCGTTGGAATTCCTTAACTATTCAGGATTCCAAATTTACAATGGCGCGTGTTAGATCAATAAATTACAAAAATCGTAATTTTGTGGATTATAATTGATCAATTTACAGCAAATCGGAAATCAGCAATACTTTTTGGGCTAACTACCAATGTGGCAAATTTCATAGCAATCTGCTTTTTAGTTTGGGCTCCACCCAGACTACAAAAGTGCAACCAACCAACGGACCAACCAATCTACCAACATTTTGCAATTCAGTGTCCGTTATAGGCTGCGCTACACTCGCTTCGCTTGCTCTGCTCTACCAAATATTGTTTAGAATGCTTGGTCGTCACTACGTCAATACCAAGGTTCTCTTTTAAAAATAGTTAGTTATACACTTGATAGTTAGGCTTTCCCGAACGGGAACTCCCGTTTTGCAGAATCCCGTTTTGCAGAATCAATACATTCTCCAAAACTTTAACATTGCAGAAGTTAGGCATGTCTAACTAGAAGTAATTTGTAGTTAGTTGTGGTTTCTGATGATTTGTGTTTAGCCGCAGCAAGCGCGGCAGTCGAACAAGGCACGTAATCTGCAAAAAATATTCTGTAAAACGGATGTTTGTCTATAAATGTCTGACCATTATCTTGTTTGAAATGTTCGTGTTTAAATGTTTTATTAAATGTTTCGTTCACCTACAATTTCGTGCACGTTTTTGGCGAAACGGGATTTGGCGAAACGGGTTGTAACCAAAAGTATAATAGGGAAGAGAAGGATAGGTGGAGAGGAAAAGGGAAAGAGTGGGGAGGGAAAAGAAAGGCGAAGAGGTCGGTTCAAGCAGGAAAAAAGTAAAGAGCAGTGATCGTGGGGAAGGGGAATACGAGGGAGGGCAACGCAAAACCTACTACACGGCTTAAAAGTAAAAAAAAAAAATCAGCAGTAGGATGACGAGTCCACAGGACGTGAAAGACGCCATCTGCTCACGGGTTACCGTGCGTCCATTTCATAAAGCGCTGAAGCTAGTCGCTTTCTTTAGCTGAACCATGACGTCACATTGGCTGTGATGTCATTGGCTGTGACGTCACATTGGCTTTACGTGCAATCTGGGACGACCAAGACACAGCAAAATGGTGGACTGTCTTAGTGCGATCACCACTTTCTTACACGTTTTCGCAAATTGCAAGAAATGTAATCGCAATATCGTTGCTTTAACCGGGAAGATAACTCAGATTAATAGCTCCGTTTTCACTTAATAGATTTGGCCAACGTACATGCTCGTAGAAAATTAAAATAACGAATGGCTGACCGATATTACCATAAACTAGTCCCTACGACTTTCAAACACTCGTTTACAGAATACAGTATGGAGGCATGGCCAGTAAATTAAATACTTGTTCTAATTTATTTATTTTTACTTTTACTTTAGTTCGGCTATTTGGTCATGAAAATTCACCTATTCAGGATCCACTGTTACTTGCTAAATACGGTAACTGGAGCAGGAAAGTGTCAGCTCTTCCACTGCAGTGGTGGCCGCCATGTTGAACTAAGCAGAGAAAGCGACGATATTTTTAGCTGCACAAAGCTAGATGGCGACAAAAGCGCGCGTTAAAGCGGAAAGCGTCCTCAGCTAAGCTGTATAACGGGACGACTGTTTGGGTAGTTGCTGCATCCTGGCTGAAGCGCTTTGTATAATGGAACGCACGGTTATGGAAATGAATGAAGGATGCTGCAATGAATCGGGTGAACCACCACCTTAGCGCAGTTGCTCTTCTTCAAGAACTTACATTATTTAAATTATACATTTCACTGTTATGGGGCAGCTGCACTGCACTCCTACATTAACCCGTCTTCATGACGGGCTTTACAACTAATAACTGCATAAAGGTCGTAAAAGCCCTAAGTAAAATTAAGTATGCAATCTTAATTGCACCTTAAGAGCTTCTTAATTGAGTGATGCACACAGTCCAGGGAAAATGCATAAACTATTAAAAGAAGGGTACCTTCTTTTCTTTACAAACATTTCCTTAGATACTCTTGCATCTTTTTATCTTCTTCTACGCACAATTTTTTCTTGGTCCGGCCTTACGTCCCTGAGTCCCTTTGCTTCAGCTTGTCAGTGGAAAATCTTCGAGTCGAATACTACCCACCCTGACTTGCCCACGTTTTTGCTAATCGGTTTCTCCGAGGATTATTAGTCACGTGGCTGTTAAGGGTTGGCTTTTTACGGAATTGAGATGGGGATTTACGGCCATTGGGAAGAAAATACCTGACCTTGACAACGGTTACTGCTAGTTGATGAATGGTGGTGACATTTTTTTTTTGTTCATTACTAATAATCGCTAATCAAAGAATGTGAATTTTTAACAGAATATTTTTTTAAATTTGAACACCTCGGTTTGCCGCCCCTGTGAGTCAATTTTTGGTGTGGAGGGGGAGGAAGGTCCCTTACCCCCCCCCCCACCCCATGAATGGCCCCGAAATGCGCGGTCGTGGTCGATACACAGATATTTTCGCATTTAGGTTAAACTATAGTATTGGAGTATTAATGATAACTACGTCAAGCTCTACAAGTTAGTTTCATGTGAGTAGCAGCCTTGAAACTGTTTTGTTGTCAAGTCTGGATCAACATATCCACAGTTATCCACAGGTAAGTAAGCGAAATTTGTGCTTTCATGGCTGTGTGGATATATTAGAATCCAAATTTCTGAATTACGTGTTGGATAATACAATAACTGTGTCGTAGGGCGGTAGAACATTTTTTTAAATTTCTGAATAAGGTGAGCGAGGAACCACCTTTGGTGGTGTAATAAATGACAAGTGGGTTATGACGCAGCATGCAATCTGTGGGTGTGAAAATAAATCGTTATCGTTCATTAGCATAAAATCTGGCAGAATAAAATGGCCGAAAAACTTTGGAATAATCTATTTTTCAATTTCGTCAACTTTTTTTCTTAATTTTTGAATAGTATGGTAAGTGGTTCTATTTCGTGTTAGATCCAGGCAAAAATGAAATAGTATAGTGGATTGTGTATCGGCTGGAAGCAATGGTACTTTGGACTCACTATGAAACTCTGGAGGTACAAGCATTGGCATGTTTATTAAGGCCAGTGCTGTGGTAGCTGATTTCATAGGCCTAAAACTTCATAATTATTTTTATTGCTGGCAGCTGCTGCAATCCTTAATATTATTCATGTATTGCAGCATAAGGAAGTACACATGTAGCAGTTGCTGCTCAGCGTCTGTCTGTGTGGCTTTACTTAGGTGTGCATATCATGCAAAAAGACACAAAACCTGATTAAACCAATTATAGTACAGCCATCGATATGGCTACTAATTGTCTACCACGTGTGAATATGTACCCATCCTAAGGATACAATCTAAATATCCAAATGATTTCTTGGCCACGGTTCCATGACGCGTATGCAATCATAAAACCAGTGGTCGCTTGCATTTCTAGTATAGTGGCATTTCTAGCTTTTGATCAACTGCGTCGCATGCCATGGCGGCGCGCACCTCTCAATTAAAGATGAGCCCACTACGATTCTTCAATCGGTTTCATTTTAAACTGTAAGTTTAATTAGAACATTAGTGAACTGAATCAACATTAAAAATATTCAGCACTGTTTGGCAGTTTTACGATACGGGAAGCTTCCAAACCGTTTTGTCTCGGCGGTTTGAACTTTTCATTTATCCGACTGCGATGTACGACTGATAAGGATGAAATATGTAGACAGCACAGTCATTGCACAAAAGTAGTTTTATGAATTTGCGCCCCCCCCCCTCCCCTCCCCTCCCCTGACAACAACAAAAAATTTCATACAGTAAAAGTTGTTTTAAATATTTCTCCTTTCCCCTCCAAAAAAAAAAAATACTAAGCATTAAAGTCATGAACGATTGTCCAAACAAGTAGCCTAAGTCTACGCTAATTTCGCATGCCGACATGACTATACAAGCTTGTTATCCAGTTCGTACGAATGAGATCAGTCAGTGGAGCCGCGTGCCTACGTCAGTGATCTGTGCAATAATTTGCCAGTCATTAGTCGGTTGGTGGTGACATCAGTCGCTGACGAAGGCTACATAGTTCCCAGTAATTGGTCGTGGATGGATGACGTCAGTCGGCTGAAGAAAAAAGTAACGAACCTCGTACGTTTGCTGCGAACAAAAAACTTTGATTATTTGTAGTGGAGGATTTCCCCAACGGATTCGATCCATTTTCGAACTTAGACCTAGAAATGTGCCATAGAATCTGTGTGCCAAATTTGACAGAAATCCGATAATTCGGTAAAACGTTATAGCGCGAACACCCAGACAGACAGACAAACCGTTCGCATAAGAGTCTAATCGACTCTAATAAAGTAACGTTGTTCTTTTTCAATGAACTGAGAATTATTATCGCACTACTCCATAATTAGTTACTCTAGCTTTAAGAAACGTGGTCGTTGAGACTGGCGTCCCATGACCATCCTACGTAAGGCGTGACAAGCTCCAAGATGACCGTGCGTCTCAGTCGCTTGGCACGGGATAGCGTTTCACCTTACTGGAGCTCTTCTGTATATCTGACATGGCATATGAATGTCGCGTGGCTGGTTTGTGCTTGTAGGCACACATCTAGTTAAAGTGATTACCGCTCCGCAACATGGTCACACCATGGTTACACTGCTATGAAACTTTTTCCCTGCATGACACTCGTTCCCTGCCTTGTGAAAGTTTTGGCCAAGGCGACTGGCCTACTTACACAAATCTGTAATAACAAGTGCTGCAACATAGTGCAACAGATAAAAGGTAACAAATAAAAAAGAATTAAGGAAAAAATGGACCGACACTATGGCAAGCCATTTCGTCTTTCATTACAGAATTACAGATATCTTTAATTTAATTGAAGATATATGCAATTCTTTTAAAGATATCTGTAATTCTTTAAAGATATCAAAAAACATTTGCAGATATCTGTAATTGAATTAGAGATGTCTTTAAATGAATTAAAGATATCTGTAATTATCGTACGGTCCCTACCTTTCACAATGCTAAAAACGCACAGCGATATATCCCATATCACCACACTTTACAGTGCATGATATTCATATCGCCACACTTTAGTGCGATATGGGATTTCATCACACTAAAGTGTGATATGGATGTCATGCACAGTAGTGTGGGTGATAAGACATTGCCAATACTTTCATAAGGTAGAATTCCTTATAAAACCCATGCGAGAATTAATTTGATTTTTTTTATGTCAACCAAAAGTATCCAAATAATGTTTGCTACAAAAAATTATCGTACCCTTCGTTCCTTGTTTTAAAAAAAAAATTGACGCCCGTGTTCTTTTATTACGCAACAAAATAAAAGCAAATTAATTCACGCATGGTTTTATAAAGCAGTTCTACATTTCGAAACACAAACAAGAAAATTGACTACTTTAAATACTTATTAACTCCCCCCCCCGGGCCCCCCCCCCCGACAAAAAAAGAAACCAGCTGGCGACTCCAAATCAAAAAAACTACGTGAACTTGCGTCGGCCTTTCGAAAACATCAAATGAAACAACATACGAACTATACATTAAATTTCATCCCTCAAAATGAAGCATTACGCTATTTCCCTCCGTCCCCCCCACCTTCTCACAAAATTACGTGAACTTGCGTCGGCCTTTCGAAAACACCAACTGAAATAACATACGAACTATACATTAAATTTCATCCCTCAAAATTAAGCGTTACACTATTCCCTCCCCCCACTCCGAAATAAAAATACACCCATAACATTCTAACTGCCTGCCTACACTTTAACACATAACTGTTTACAGGAATACGTACGTTACCTCTGAATCCTTCACTGTCGTCCAAATCAACGTTTTCCATTAAAAGGTATCAAAAACGCAGGATACTACTCCCATGAAATGTCGTCAGAAAATGACAAACGCGGAGAACCAACTGTTCAGAAAGCACATTATGCAAATTGAAGAAGGACGACTCATTACGTGAATGACATGATTAAAAAAAATTTTAAAACACCACTTACGTGAACCTAAGAGGTTACGACATAATTTTTACATGATGAAGTTTGTGTGATGTACGCCAAGATAAAAAAAAAAAA
>JAHWFP010242340.1:0-31253 GCA_023313725.1 Lithobius niger
ACTTTCTTGATGAGGGAAGGCTTTGTGCTTTGGAAAACTAACGTACAAAATTTTGGTCCGATTAGGTTGAACGTTTACGCAAAGGGAAAGTTTTGTGCTTTGGTTCGAAAATAAAATTCTTATCTCAAAAAATTTCGGATGTACTAGGGTTTTCCATTGGATGGATACTCCGATTTCTATTAACGGCTGTAAAGGAACCCAATCTTAAAGGCTGTTGGCCAACAGCATTACAAGAGCAACGCAAATCCGCAAATTCTTTTAGTGCGAAGAATGAAGAAAATAGTTACATTTTATCATGTCTACAGTAGATCTTGCACTGTCCAATGCTAGTGGCATTTAGCGCAAATGTCACGGCATTGCTGTAGTTGCATTGAGCTTTCGGAAGCCTTATTTACAGTACTCCCACACAAGTAGAGCAATTCGACCGAATTAACTTGTTTGGGTTGGAAGGTTTTTTTTGCTAAAAACTTCTTAAGACCACCATATTGCCTCCCCTTAGCTTAATGAAAGAGTAACCTATTGCTACTACCATCCGAGGAGGAGAGATGAATGGGGCAATAATAAAAAAAAATAACGAACGAAACAATCCTTTTAGGTAGATGAGTAGTGCGGCAACCCGGAAGACGACAGTGACCGTCTGAACTCTGTTGTCGTTTCGCCGCCCCGAAGGAAAAAATACGTTTGTATTACTCGGGCCTTTCAACCCGGCAGCTGACTCCGTACAATCATTCCATTAGCTAACTGCCAGCCCCAGGCTAGGTTAAAAGACTTGTGGAGGAAACATTGGAATAAAAAATAAAGAAAAGAAAATAATGGGTGAAAAAAAAAACCACAAAAAGTTAGACGATCTTTCACAAGAAACCATTCCACGTTTCCACTAAGAGTTAGGAAGAAATGCTGAATAACTGTTCATACTCCAACTGCCGATAGTTTTTTTCCATGATTTATTTGCAGGCACGTGGAGGCAAGTTTCAAAAGTGCTGGTGAATCTCCATGGAAGGACAAAAGGATAGAAATATAAGGGTCACGCCAATAAATTAGTGATTTGCGCCCATATATGAATCAGGCCTGAATTTAAGGCAACGATACATTATATAGCTGAAGCATTATTGATTTTTTTTTAAATCTCTGTCTATGGAATTCCCATCTTGACCTTGGAACTCTTGTCGAGGACCCATTTAACTTTCACCAACATGTAGATTTCATTACAAGTAGTTAGGAGAAAAGTCGTTCTCAAAAAATTCATTGTTCAACCTTTCTCTATCTAACACTACGTAAGCCAAAGTTTACAGGTAACAAAGTGGAGCGGAAACAATTGGTTGCATAGAGCAAGTCATTGTTGCGTATCGTTGTAAGCCAATATGTCCAAAGCAAAGTCATTGTTGTACATTGTAAGCCACGAGCCGAAGAAAAATTATTAAAAGAGTCGAGTTTGGAAAGTCTGCCAGTAGATGTCGACAGTAACAAGGCGTATGGCAGCGGATAAGTAGGGAAAGAAGTACGGAGGGCAAAGAGACAGAGAAGGTGAGCGTACTGAAGGATGAAAGGGGGAGGGACAGTATTTAATTCAACTACCCATCCAAATTCAACCATATGTAGAAATGAGCGAAGGGAAGGAGAGGGACGGGTAAGAGGAGACGGGGAAAGGAGGAAGAGGGAAGGGAGAGGATGGGAGAAAGTGGGGAAGAAAAATAACCCGTCACAGTGAACAGGTCAAACTATCCTGCTGAAGAGCTACAGAGAAGAGCCAGCAGAAAAAAAAGCATGCAGGGATGGAGCGAAAAGGATGCAGCTGAAGAGCTACAAAGAAGAGCCAGTAGAAAAAAATGTACGAATGGAGCGAAAAAGGACCAAAAAATGATAAAAAGTGTTTTTCGCACCTATCTATTAGATTAAAACCTGTAAAGCGTATTTTAAAAATGACTAGTTATGCCAGAAAACACTTACGATCAGTCGTTCCACATTTGGCCGCGTGGGGTCGCGACTCCAAACAAGAGATGAAACGTGTGATATGATTATTACGGACAGTCCGTCAAACCCCAAGGGAAGATAAGTGATTTGATTTTTTTTTTTAATCTGCAGACAACAAATAATACTAAACTTTATTCAGAGTGTGTCGGCGAAGGTCTATAAAGTACTTGTGTGGCTACACATTTAATCATAATTTCACAATCTAGATAACAAAAATAAACACACAAAAATTAAATCACACTTTTTGGTAAAAAAAAAAAATCATAGAGACACAGAAAAAAAAAACAATAAATAATGAATAAAACTAAAACTTAGTTGTCAATTAGCCACTCGTATTTTTTGTTTGACAAAGTGCAGTGAGTTAAATCGAGTAATTTTGACGGAATTAAATTAAAAATTGGTGAAATATAATAACCTTTATTTTTTTAGCCATAGTTATTTTAATCAGTGGAATCTTAAACCTTAATGTTTTATCATGAAGGAAACTCATTTTAAATTCATCTTTAAGTTTGAAATCGTTGCAAAAGTAATTTCTTTGTATAACAATGTCTCTCAGTTTAGTACATTTAAAATTCTGTGTTCCTTAAATAATTCCTTAGAAGGAATTTGTATTGGTTATGTTTTCTAAAAAGGACCTTTAAAATTTTATTTTGTACATTTTGTAGCCTACCAATACGGGTCAAAGAAGCAAAACGTACACTTCAATACCATATCTAAGGTGACTGGTTACCATTGCACCAAAGACGATTCCTTTGTTCTTATTATTCAATAGCGATTTAATTTTATAGAAGAAAGGAATCATTTTTCTAAGTTATCACGTAGTTTGTCACCATTAGTTTTACCTAAGTTTTCTCTGTGCAGATCAATAGTCAAATAATTATCACATATTTTAAAATATACTCTGGCAGTGTATAAAACAGATTCATCTTCGGAACTTTGTTTTCTCTTTGGCTGCAACTGAAAGTGATTGAAAAGTTTATTTCACCCCAAAGCAACCCCCCCCCCCCCCCCCCTAACGCCCGCCCTACCCAGACAAGAGTTCAGCTGATCACATGACTACAGTGTTGACCGGAGTGCAACTGACCCAACGGCACAACCTGAACCAATCAGCTAAGTGCGGCCAAGCTCTAAACCCCAGATAGCTTATATCAAAATATACATTCCGAAATGGAGGACAGTGATATTGCAGCAGCATTTTCATTGAAATAGAAGCATAATTGGCTTTTTTGATAAGCAAAAAGCCGGTACGTTGAGTTACCGTAATTTGAAAGAGGGGGGAAAAAAAGACAACTGGAAAAAATGGAAAATATTCTTGAATGAAACGATGAGACAATACAGGAACAACTTGGCCAGTAGTGTGGAGGAATTTTTAAAAAAATGTGTACTTTGAACAATGCAACCAAAACCATTCCTAGTATCTCATGTCCAGAATGTCATCCTGTACAACATAACATATCCAAAACCCGCCGAAATCCGGAGGCGTTAATATTCTGAAAATTAAAGATGGCGTCCAAAAAGGGCGACAAAAAAGGTTGTTTTTTTTTTGCTTTTAGGGTCTAAACCATTCATCCGATTGAAAATTGACCGTTACCAATTATGCTTAGAATAACATTTCCTAAAAAAAGTTATATTCATATTTTTGGAAAAATTAATCCTTCTTGCCGAAATTCATTATTTAAGTTATTTTAGGCCGTTTAAAGGTAATATACAGACAACACGCATAATGTGTATTACATTTCCTGACATTAACAGTTGCAGTGCCCGTTTTAATTTGGATAAATGGATGTGATTAGGCTTAGATGAAAGATGACGACGCATATTTTCCAACAAGGGTAATTAACACGATTTATATTAATTAGAAGCTAAGCTACGATAGTTTTTTTTTTTACATTGTTGCACTGTGCTTTTTGCACTATTACCAAAAGTTCCATCTTTAAAGTACATTTTCGAATTGGTTAACAGGGAGCATTCTATCGTCATACTAACTGGCACAGGGAATCATATAAGGCACAATATTAATATAAGACTGTTAGACCATACTCTGACAAATCTGCCCTTATTTTGGCTAACAATACACAACAAAGCTGACGAGTTACAAGCATAGAGTCTGTATAAAACCGAAGGAAGGAAAAAAGCGAAAGGGTTACAAAACACAAACCATGCCAGCCACAGAGACCCCAGGTATATAATAAGTATTTAATGACGTTTAACTAACTAAATATAAACTAAATTAGTATAAAAGAGCAGATACAGCGAAAAGGTGCTCGAATCAATCGCGGACAAATCGTCCCCGGACAGTTCGTCTTAAAGTTCGTACCCGAACAATTCGTCCCCCAACCTATCTTTCTTCACAATTTCGTTACCAAGCAGAAGGTAAAAAAAAAACATCACGGTACAGGTACAGTCATTCTCTGACATTTTTATCTCGGACATTTTTTCTCCAGGAAAAAATATTAATAACAAATTCATTAAAATTTAAATAAAATTTTACGTTGCACTGAAGGGTTATTTATTTGGCTACATGGCACGAGCACACATTGAGTGCACCAGCAAATTTCGTATGAGCTGGGGCACGATACCACAATAAACCCTATATCGAGTGCACATCTGGCAGAACACAGAACTGTGGGGGGAGGGGGCGGGGAGGATGCTTCGCGCGGACATGATAATCATCCTAAAGCCTCCCCCATCAGAAATGGGAGAAACACACTGTCGGAATACACGACGAATGAAATTGCCTATTTTTTATTGAGACTGCCTCCATCAATGGGCATTTTCATAATTCACCCAACATACTCTTCGACCGATTCCACAAAAATCTACAGTTTCCACCAAAATTGACGTCAGATTAAAACCATTTATGAACGGGCTCGATGCATGTATAGCGGTGGAATTTAATGCACTTTAATGACAATGGGACAATCACCGTAAATAACCCGTCCGCCCCCTCCCCCAAATTGCAACAGTCATGCTTGCATTATCATGGCCCATTACAAAGCAGTTTTAATATAAACTAGCCATATCATTCGCTTCGCTCACTCCAATAGTGTCGATCCATGCTTCTTCTAATTTCTTTGATTCCAAGAGCAATACAAATTCGATGTACCGATTATTTCGACGTAAACTCATTGCAAGAGTTGCTCACAGTTCGTTCATCAAAGTCCTCAGCACGCCGGAATTTCACCCAACATCATTCCAAACATACGATTTGTTCGTTTGTGTGTTTGTTTATACGTCCTCTCTTCCAGAAGTAATTCCCTACGAAAGTGAGAGATGAAAGATTGTGACAGCAAAGCGAAACACACAATAAGAAGGTTTAGTTTACGCACCTCCGTGCTTCAGAAACACGAATGTCTGACACCCTTTTAAAACGAAGTCTATTGTTTTGATTTTTCCAAGCATCAAGTCAGTTGATCAAAACTAATTTCAAGATCTATATGTGGTGTGTTGTAAAACGCATCGTTTTCCAGACCATCTCTCTTCGGTCGAGGAGGTTTGCATGAACAAACTATGACGTCATGAACAAACATCATGAGGGTTTAAAAAAAATCTTTGACATTATTTTTTCATGGTTTTTCGCATTTTTGAGGGTCACAATATCAAGTTACAGCGATGAAAATAGGTCTATACTGTGCGCAATTTAATTATCTTTCGTTTGGTCCTACTCCCATCTTTGTAGGTGCTTTGGTTCCGGAGGAGTAGAGGTACAAACACACAAACACACACGCGCATCATACGTCCTTAATGAAGATTTCAAAGAATTATGTAGTGCGATTTTCAACGCATTCGACAAAAATACGCCCGAATACTTGACAACAATAGAATTGCAATACCGTTTGCCCTGCTTTGGTAGCTTCGGCATTCACCAAGTTGCGACTGGTTTTTTTTTCCTTTTAGTGTTTGTTTTCAATGTGTGTTGTGACGTCTAACGAACGTGAGCCATCCGAATGTAGATAGGAAGGCCTGGAGCGGCGAATCGACCTCTTCCGGAAGCGGTGTCTTCTCCATGGGCCGTTAATTCCCCTCCTTTTTTTTCTTTTTTTTTTACAATTTATGAAAAAGGGGAAGAAGTAGTGGGGAGGAGGGGGAAGACGCCCGATGAGAAAAACAACTAGGGATAATAAGTAAATCATTTTATTTTGATCGAATTCAGTCAAGACTACATTGCAAAAATAAGATATCCTGCTGCTTTTCCAATCTCGAAATCATTTGCCTTCCAGCTAGAAAGTTTTTCCATTTCATTTTGAGGAGCTGTATTCAAAAAAAAATAAATAAATAAAACAGTCGTCAATAAAACCATTTCCATTTAATAAGTACTGCGTTCGTTTTGCAGTATACGGTTGAAAAAAAAAGCTATAAATGTGATTTCTTCCCCGATAATGCAAACCGTAAACAGAAAAATTGCGAAACATTTATCAGACGACTGGCGTTGAGCCATTTTACTCTTGTTGTCGAGTTTATTTCGGTACAGTTTACAAGGAAGTAATTGACAAAAGACGAATCTCACACCACAAGTGCAGATACTCGCGTGTGGGTAAGGGTCGTACATAAAAAAAAAAGCGAAACATTTACTAAAAAAGTAAGAATAAAAACGAAATCCATGTGGAAAACAGGATTTCCAAAATCAAACTAAGCATGATTATGAACAATTTAATAAGAAAAAAAAAGGGAAAATGTACACTACCAGAAAACAATCAAACCAAAAAATAAGCCAATGCGAAGCTCAGGGCATTTTAATCTAATAACCCCTTAAATGTTTTTGAAAAGATTTCAGTTAATAAGTTTAATTTCGGTATGCAATGGATTTTAAAAAAAATTACTACCGAGAAAGTAACTGCATTTGTGGAGTCTTTCCTTAGCAACTTTTGGTTGTAAGACATAAAAACAGAATTCATTCCTAGTGTGGTATTCCGTCATAAGACGAATGGGGAAAAAAGAACAGTTTTTACAAAAATTAATTAGTGGGAAAACAGTGAACATGTTTTTTTGAACATGAGTAACCGTTCTGACAATTCGGTTTTGAAGCCTAATAACAGGATCAATGGTATTCATGTATGTGCCACCCCAGCATATAAGACTGAATACTGCACAATGGATTGGGCCATGGCAAAATAAAACATGTTTAACGTATTGCGTATAAGTTTCAATGCGCCGGTGGCCGCCATAATTATTTTGAAGCGAGCGGGTTGTGTGGCCTTGGTGTCACGTGCCTTGTATAGGCGCGTGGCCATTGACTAACCGATAGGCACTTCGAAACGGAACGAATTGGAAAAGCTAACTAGCAGTCGGGCGCATTTCGGAACGGAAAAGTTATCGGAAGCGTCTGAGCATGCGCATTTGTGCACTTTCCCTTCTTTTCAGATTCGATTCCGATTCCGGTTTTGGTGGGAATCAACCTTAAGGGAGAGGGTGCCGCTTTCTTTGCTGTTTGAATGGGTTTCCCATTTCCCTCCTCCGTTTTCACCTCTCCCCCTCTCATCAAATCAACTCGCCTTTAATAACGACTTTCTCCGTGACACGCCTTTAACTATTAGACACGGCCTCGGCTCAACAATTCGTTAAAAGATATTGGTTTAAAATAATATTCCATACGCTAAAATCACTTTAAAACATAAAAAAACCCAGTAAAATTTAACGTTTTGCCTTGGAATTTCTAAACAATAAGACAGCTGCTTGGTAATTGGACCATTGGAAGCTGGTAAAAAAAAATTGAAATTGGATGTATTCAACGTCAAATTTGGTCGACGAGAAGTGAAAATATTTTTCAGCTTGGTTAATTACCGATCTAACTGGGTTTACCGATTTCGAACTCGGTAAAGATCGGTAAATATGGGTAAAGATCGGGTTCGGTATCGACCGTTGACTTACAAAATATGCTTTTCGTTGCATACAGTTAGCCTACACATGTCTGTTACTAAGGCCGACAACAATTAGAAACGGCCTTACTGTCTCGTTGTTTGGTTCTTGGCTCTTGGCTCATTTTGTCATCCTGTTGGTTCCTCAATCCTATGTCCGATTCCGATTTATTTTCTTTTTGTGTGTGGTTTGGATAGTACGTGTGGTTGTTGCGTGAAGCGCAGTCTAAGATTACATTGGTGTGTGATCCATAGCGGTAAAAGTCAGTTGCAACACGCAAGCGCTAAGTAAGGAACACGTTGTGGCGGTTTTAACCCTTACATTGCACACGTAATTTTAGCACGAATAGGTAATATTTAACGAAGCCAAAACAGTGTACATTAAAGACTGGTCTTGAAGAGAATATACACACATTTGAGTAAGAAGAAAAAATCAACTTCCCGACTGGGACTCGAACCCAGGACTTCCTACTTACTGCTCTAACTACTGTGCTGTCGGGGCGGACCCTGACTACAAGCTCCAGCCGACCTTTCTTACTGGTGACCATAAAACATACAAAGGAGGAGAGCTGCCCTCCTGAAAATGCCATGTATTCATCTTCTGGAGTGAGTTTACTTACCACGCGAGGGGCATTTAATGCAACCGTGTTAAGATTTTCCTCATGAAGCTGTCCACACGGGAGGATGAATTAAGGCCTCTCATGTGATTAGAAAACAAAAAAAAGAATCCTTTGATAAGGTTTAACTGATACGAAGTCAGGAACACAAATTAACTTTCCTGTAAAGTATATCAGATACTGCAGTGTTGCTGTACTGTTTAGTCCACGTGAAATCTTACTGCTGTATTCAAATGTTTTTACAATTTTTTTTTACTTTTGCACACGATAGGTCAGCTAATGATTGGTGCTTTCTACTTGGCTAAATGACATCGCTGGAAAGTGGTGCTTAGCACAACTTTACAGGTAATTCAGAGTTCGGATGAGTCCTTGAAAACGTGGAAATATCCTGGAAGTAATAATGAAATTCCTTGCGTGGAAACGTGCTTGAAAATCTTGAAAAATGGTATACGCACCACCAGTAGGGTGATGGACGGAAAGTAGACGACATGACTGGAGACTACACCGATACAATTGGCCAAGAAAGTAACCGAGTGTGTAGCCTCACATTGTTCTAAATGACAATATAGCGTACGAGTTATCTATGTATCACGACAACGGATCGTACGAGTCTCGTGGCTCGAGTCACGACGCGAGGTATTATATTATGGTACTATATTACATGATGCAAGCGCCATCTTGTCTGTTGAATTCTCATTGCGAGACGATTTTAATCTAATTTTGCCCTCCAAATGCGTGAGGTATCCAACCCTCGATATGAACTGTGTCCCCAAGTGGTTGAGCCCAATAGAAATTTTCAGGTGCACCACCTCCAAGCAACCTTTTAGATTGTTTGGGGTTTTCACGAAAAGGAATATTGTAATTTGTCTCTGCCCTCTACTTCCCTCATAGTATGCCACACAAAACCATCCGTGAACACAGTATAGAGCAGTGACATTTGCCGCCATATTGGCACCAGTATGGGTTTTGGAGGGCATAACTACAAGGTGCACTACATAAAAATGGAGGGAAAAACAAGGGAAGAGCGGATTTCTTAGGCTTAAAATACCGTTGTTTTCTCCAACAACAAAAATCGCGCGTTTTAGGTCTTAAGAAATCACTCTTCACAGCATCGGCTTCAGTATGACGCACTTCTGTTTCTCTCCGTAGTGCCCCTTGCAGCTAACCCGTTAAGGCTCCAGCATAGAGGTATACTACAATAATACTACGTCGTGTCACTGCTCTATTGATTAGACTAGAAAAAAAAACCACCACAGTAGGATAGAATAGATTAGACCAGAATAAACCACAGCAGTCCTGATAACAGCACAATTGCTTCCCCCCCCCCTTCCTACCCATGAAGTGAATTTGTAGTCGTTACGTATCTGTAACAAATGACGAATTTGGGTCAGAAGGGTTCCTTTACGTTCAACTTGAAGTCTCTCACTAGAAGAACATTTCTGTCTACGAGTTTCAAGTTTGTTTTATTACAACATACTGCAGGGTGGATTACAAAAGTCTGAAATACCCAAATCGTCTATGGCACATTTCATTGATAGCCTAACCTTTTCTAAGTCCAACTTTTTCTAGTTAGTACCCCTCAGAACCAGGAGAGGACAGAAATCTTCGTTTCATTAGATTTGATTTCTGTCTTCTTCTGGTTCTGAGGGGTGCTAACTAGAAAAGTTGGTCTTTGATGTACCGTTTACAACATTAGGACGGCTTGCTCTCTCACGTGTTTGTTGCAAAAGGCGTGTTTCCCGTCTATGTATGTTTGCACACAGTAGCTAACGAAGACCCTTTGTGACCAAGCCCAGCCTGGTCACCGTATCTGCTGCAGGACATAGATCTCTTGGAATCGGTCCAACACAGTTTCACACGTAGCCTGTTGGGACTTCGGAATATTTCCCCTGGAGATCGTTTGCGGGTGGCAGATCTAGAGCCACTTGAACTTCGTAGGCTGACATCAGACTTAATACTTACGTACAAAATTGTTCACGGTCTTTTTTCGGTGGACTTACCTTTGTTTGATTTCAGTACTTACCATTCGACTCGTGGTCATCCATTCAAGCTACGAGTCCAGACATCGAGACTTGAAGTAGACGACATTTTTTTGGATTGAGGGTGGTAGCACCTTGGAACTCGCTTCCTGATGTTGTCATTGGTGCCGTCTCTGTGGGAGCTTTTAAATTAGCCCTTGACAAAGTTCCTCCTTTACAGTTCTTGAAACGACAATATTGATTCTAAATTGTGCTGGAACGGTGTTAATTGGCTTATTGCCCTTTCGTAGTCCATACCACCTTTCGTGATGGTTAAAGTGTTTTTATTATATTTTATTTTTTTTAACGCTGACTTTCGTTCAATCAGCGCCTCCCCTGCCCATGACTCCACGAAATTACATATAAATATTTCCAGCAGAAATAAAGAAATACACGTTCGTACATCAGCGTCCTTTAGCCCGCCGGCTTTGTCATTTTTTTCCAGGATAGCGTTTTCAATATTTAACCGAGTTTCACTAATCCTTTAATTTTAATCGTGCACAATGACATAACTTTAATCAGTGGTTTTAAGTTGCTGAAGCACTGTCTAACTATTAAAAGCGAAGTTTTCAATTTATTGCCAACAACCATTTCGTACCCAATCATCGAATACCCTCATTACTAGAAGAGATTGTTGTAAGTAGTCACCAGCCATTCCGCATTGTGTACACAGGCTGGTGGCTCGGGTGGGCCAATTAGCTTTTATTCATGTAGATTTGCAAGCAAAACTTCACAACTTCCTAACAGTTTTTTTTTTTTTTTAATCTGATGAATGGTTCAGAAATTTCAAACCGAAAACAGTTTTTTCGGTCGCCATTGTCGGGTGCTATATCTTCAGATATTCAGAATACTGTCCAACCTGAATGAAATGTAATTGGGAATATCATCAGTAGTAATGGAGTCCTATGTAGAAGCATCCGTGCAAGCCTCTGGGCTCTTGATAAATGATGATGCATGCTTTGCCTTTCACAAGGCTGACGTGCTTCCAAAACAACCATTAGTGGACCCAGCAGCGAACTTTCATAAATCCGGGGAGAAACGAAAAGAAACTCGACTTTGCCAGATCGAAACAAAAAAGCAGAGGTATCCGACATTTGTGACCTTCTGCAAGCAACAAATAACGAGAAAAATGCAAACGACTTCCCAATTACAGTTCCGGAAAACTTTCAACAATCGTTCTGCGATTGGCCCAAATTGCCAAGATGTCGGCATCCTGATTAAAAACAGGTCACCGACCTCAAAACAGCGGCCATGATGGATAATGTGGGCGCAGCAACTAATTACAGGAGTGATCTGAATATTTGCAATCCGATACACTCTAATCTTGTCGCCAGCCATCGGGATCTTGTTCAGGGACTAAAAAATATACCAAACCGAAATGATTCGCATGAAAGAGATTGGAAATGCTCATTACCCGGGGTGAAAACGGAAGGAAGTGCATCCCATCGTTACGTCAAGAAGGTGGTGCCATCTACTGAGTTTAGACGGAACATACAAACAGGATAACTTTTCTCACCCCCCACCACAGGAAATAATGAAACACCACTCGCATCTCCTATAAGTGGTGGTCGGGATTTTCGTCCCCGGACTGTTGAAAGCATTTTTTTCACTACTTTTTTTTTCTTACTTAACAGCATACAGGTCTGATTGCGGGACTCGGTCAGAAGCTCACCCACCAAAAGCTCACCTTCAGTAAGCTCACCTCCTAAAAGCTCTCTTGACGTAAACTTACCTGGCCAAAAGCTCACCTGACATAAGCTCACCTAAATATGATTATTATACAAAAGCTCACCTTATCTAATTGTGTAACCCACAGACTGTAAATGTCGCTGTATGTTTCTTCTGACTGAATTAAATTCTTCACAAAGTTTATAAAGATAGACAAGCCTGCATGGCAACTGCAAGACTTGGCAACACGCCTTATAGGTAAAACCCCGATTTCATTCCGTATCAACTGTGCCGGACCAATGATTTGACACACTTTAAGGTGCTCCATACCGTTGGTAGCCAATTACCTACTAAAAATCTGCTAGACCCGTAATAAGTCCAAAAATATTTGAAGTAGGAATTTCTCCTTCGAACTATTGCATTTCATGCACCAATGCAAAGTCCTGGTCAGGAAATTTCAACCGAATCAGAAAAAAATTGCGAACGTCATCGTATCCCAAATAGACAAACACATTCTTTTTAATTGCTTAGGAGGTTTTTCGCAATGCCAGCAGATCAGCTGAAGCCATGGCGCCAGGAGGCGTGAGAAACAATTTTGCTAGGTAATTCCCATAGGAATTAGAGAATCCTCCCTCCACCTCCCCCCCCTACTTCACACTTTGCTCTGTGTGGGCCCCTTGCTATCATTTCCAGGCGTGACCTAAAACCCGATCTACCCCTGTACGTGAACAGTGATCAGTGAAGTAGACCTCGTCCTCTTTCTAAAACCTGTGGTGAGATTTATTTCTGACTATCAATGTTGAAACCATGCTACCCCCAACGAAGGCCCACTGACGACGTCACTTGCGAATTCAAGTCCAAGATTAGGATGACGTCATATTTTAACAACCCATTGCAACTTCAAAAGTAACTCCGCTTGTTTGCTGACGGAGGTTGTGCGACCAATTATTGTAACAATATGTAAGCTGCAAGTTGCCTGTGGTTAGTATAGTGCATCATCAATTGTAATGGCTCGAGCTCGCTTGGTTTTCTACCCGGTGCTCTTAACAATTAGGGCGTGAACCGATTTTGAATTCATTCCTTCACTGTCCTCCCACGGTCTCGGTCCTCAGGGTAATTTCCGCCACATTAATTAGAATTTTTCCCTATCTTGCCCCAAGTACCGAATATAAATTCAAACCCAGTTGTTTGTAGATTACTGCAGCCCCGTAGATAAAAGATTTCTATCCAAATTCAAACATTAACTCAAACACAGATGAAATTCCGTTTAACCGTAAGTTAGCCTAAATCCCTGACATTCGAAGTTAGTCCCTAAGCAAAGGTAAAGTGTCCCCGTGTAAGTCAGACGAGCCATGAGCCCACCACGATTCTTAATTATACATCATGCGGACTGAAGATAACACGGTGTACCCTTGTGTACGTTCACAGTCCTATGAAAGTTGTGATATCCGCCCAAAACCAAAACTGGTAGAAAAACCCGCCAAGTTTCCAAAAACGATCGGCCTTTGAAGGTAGTGATATCATTCAACCAAGGAAAGGCCGCCAAGGTCAATCTTATTAGCCAAGTTAATCGCACCCAATAATACTTTGGACGTTAAATGAAAACTTGAAGATTATACAGCGAGTAGCAATCTTCACGTTTTCATTTAACTTTCGAACTATTAGTTGGTGCGATTTTTTTTTTACCAGTTTTGGCTTTGGGTGGATAACTAAAACATCATGCGGACTGAACACAGACTTATTGCCTTTTTTCCAACAGCTTAGTGTTAACCGAATTCTTGCCCACGTAATATTTGATACCTTCTCCCTTAACTGTGGCGTTAGTGGTAAGGCCAGGTGGAACGTACCAATTATCGCTACAAACCGTCCACTAAGGATCTAAACAGAGCCAGTTCAACTATACAAGAATTAGCTTTCTTCAGATGACGTAACGCTTCACACAACAACAACAAAATAAAAATAAAAATAAAACATCTGTATTTTTGTTCTGGTGGCACTTCTCGTTCTTTTTCGATGCGGTGATTAAAAATGCTGTTTGACGTCACGTTTTCCCACTAAGTTCATCTGAAACGAGACCAGTAATTAAATTACAGCACGCTAAAACTCGTTTTCCGCCGAGGATGTGTTTCTTTGGTAAGGTCGTTGTAAACACTCATTCAATTAAAATTTGATTTCCTTCCTCCATTCTTCCGTCTCCGTCGACGTGTAAAAAGAACTTAAAAATGCAAAGAAATCCTTTGGTGGTGTAAAGTTTAACGAGCCAAACGTCTAGTGTCTAATTAAAAAGTCCCGTCCTACTTAAGTCGGTGGCTTCGGAAACTACTGCGTGTAAGAGATGTAAATAAAATAGGGTCGTTCGAAAATTCGTATTATTTGTTCGAAGCGTGTTTGGAGTTGGGGCCTAATTACTTAATGAACTCTCAGCGCATACTATCTCGCACAGTTTTGGGCACTTGGCTTCGGTTTTACGTTAAAGGCACATAACTCCTTCCGGTATATTTTAACAGTTTCACTCGATACATTACCGGAAATAATTATATATAAACTGATTTACCTTTCATTTGCTGGTCTAAGGGTACGATGCAGATGTCAGTAGTGGCGCGTGAATGTTATTAGGCATGTTTTAAACGGCTCGGTCCGAGCGGTATATAACTCCCGCCACATCGCTGGCAAGCCGCGGCCCTGGAGGAAGGATAATTAACCCTTCGCTCAAGTTTGCGACTTGGTCGTACGATGTGTCACGTTGCAGCGGCCCCGAAATGAGTATGACTAGTGTCGTAGAGCAATGCACGCTGCGGTCGTTTGAACTATATTTTAGCGTAGGTAACGCAGAGTAAAGCGGCCAGAACGGAGGGATTTATGTGCCTTTAAGCTGTTCACAACATGACCGACGGGGACGAAAGGGGGAATCGGAAGTTTTAGAAGGTTAGGAGAGGAGCTAAAATGGGGTTGAAATTTTGATCCAAAACCCAACCCTCAAAGCTTCTATAAACCTGGTGGAATAATGGTTGATTTATTGGCTCGCCTGAATTGCGGGTTCGGCTAATATAAGGGTGCAAAAGGAATGAACGTTCGGCTTGTTTAGGATTTGGCCAAAAGCCAATTGAACAGAATTTAAGTATAAATGGTTATTAATTGAAAACTTAGGCCCTAAAAGGATCGGGATGCTGCTCATGCACGCATTGGTTAGGGCTGGGTTGGTCGGCTAGGGTGGTAGCCGTGTTCCTCGCAGCGAGGAACGTATAGCTGCTGTATCGGTTGGCTTTAGGAATAGTACACGAAACAGAATCAAGTTAAAGATTGTGCCGTCACAGACCGGAATGATTCTCGCATTTCAACATCACAATTTATAATTTTCTAGGCTAGTGTCTTATAATTTTGCTTCGGTGATCTATTGGAATAATTAATTTTTATTTTTACCGCATTAGTCATTTAAATTTCTGATTTCATGGTAATTATTAGAAAATTAGTATATGCACACACAGAGATGAAACGTCATGATTACTGTAAGCGCGCAAAGCATCATATACGTATAGGATACAGTAAATAAAGTCGGCAATTATTCAACAGAAAATCTACAATTTTAAAACGGATTTTTACTACCAAGGGGTTGACTAACGGTAAGGAAATAGACCTTTGGGGGCCGTACTTGATGTGGTGGATCGAGAAAAATGGCACTGGGAGGTATATCCCTTTAAGTTGGAGATATGATTAAGGGAAAATATTTTAAATCAGAGGCCTAAAAGGCATCTAAAAATGGCGATTGATGCGGGATTGGGTCGGTTGGGGGGGCGGGCATCAGAAGGGAAGTGAAGTTAAAAGCTAAAAAATCAATCCAAACATTCGTCCAGCGTGAGGGGTTACAAGAGATTGCTCAAAAAATGTCAAACGTAAGTATTTCATTGTTAAAAACAAAGGATGATAATCAAACACAATGTCTTCGTCTTGAATATTCTCATTTTTGAGATCTGGAGATAGAATCGGGAGTTCGCATCGGCAGCTCGAAATCGGCAAACGTAAACAAGCTCGCTACAACAGCGCGATGGCGAAACGTGTCGTTGTCAAGGTAACAACGCATCTTAGATAGCATTCTGCGACATCCGTTTTTATTAAATGCCTGCAACTGCATCAATCCGTGACAATACGATAACGAGTTACCCCAATCACTTAACTCCATGACTCACCCGTTCCTTAACATGGCACAGCCAAAATAGACACCATGTTGACATTTCAGCAGGTTAACAGCTCCCGCTCGCCGAATGCTACTTGCTAGTTTATCGTTATTGGTGTAGAGCTTGTTTACGTGATTTAAGTTGGGGCTAGATACCGATCCTCGACATCGAGCTGCCGATACGAACGATGTCATTGTTTATCATTCCTTGTTTTTTAACAATGAAACCCGGTTATGTTTGACATTTTATGAGCAATCAATTGTAACCCCACGTGCTGGATGAATTTTTGGTTTTTATTTTAGCTTCTAACTTCACTTCACTCCTAACCTCCCATTCCCTCAACGATCGCCATTGTTAGATGTTTTTCGGGCCTTTTCATTAGAACGCCTGAAAGAAGTACCTTCGAACTACTTAAGACCAAAACGAATCTGAAAATAAAAATAAATTCTTTTACGGTTTTCATTGTTGTAAACGGGTGTGGACACTTCCTGCTAAACAAAAAATGTAAATGTTTTCCAGGTCACCTGTCAAAATCAAGCACTTTAACGAGTTTCCAAGTTTGTGAACTCTGTGAAGTGGAACTTTTTTTTTTATCATCTACTGTAAAATTTAGAAGCAAATAGAGAAAGAGGAAAACAAGCCAAACAGCGAACATCTAACACTGGAAGTATCGTCGGAGTGCCATGACCCGGATTCGAACTAGCCAGTTTGTTGCCATATTATGGACATAGCGCAATTATCGCCATAGCCAGTGGATGAGTGGTCTTGGCGATAAAGGCGCTAGGCCAGTGATCTGGTGAACGAATTGGATAGCCAGTTCGAATCCGGGTCGTGCCACTCCGACTCGGCGAAGAACATTTTGATTAGTTGAGCTTTCTGATATTTAGTGTTTAGCTGCAGCGAGCGCGGCAGCACGAATGAGGCACGTAATACGGAAACAAAATTTATCTGTTTCGCCGAAAATTACGACACCGATTACAATTCGACGAATCAAAATTCGGCAAAATGTGATTCGGCGAAGCCGGTAAACACCGTGTTGACACATGTACACTGACACAATCTTTACGCTTCATGTATTTGCTAGTGTTTATACGTCGTAACGCTACTGTATTTTTTCCTTAGTATAGTCACGTGTAAAACTGTATTTTAACTGGATGCCTGAACGCACTGCATTCGAACGACGTAGGCACCCGCACATGCTGCCTTATCCAGTCCTGTTATATAGGTACACGTCGTTGTCTGACTTGTTTCAAATACAGGTAAAATTCGAAAATACTCTACAGCACTTGACTCTCTACAACACTTAGTACGAAATTTATAAGATACTCTACAGCACTTGACAGTAAGTTTATAAGATACTCTACAGCACTTGGCAGTAAGTTTATAAGACACTCTACAGCACTTGGCAGTAAGTTTATAAGACACTCTACAGAACTTGGCCGTAAGTTTATAAGACACTCTACAACACTTGGCAGTAAGTTTATAAGATACTCTACAGCACTTGGCAGTATAAGACATCCTACAGCATTTGGCAGTAAGTTTATAAGATTCTCTACAGCACTTGGCAGTAAGTTATAAGACACTGTACAACACTTGGCAGTAAGTTTATGAAATACTCTACAGCACTTGGCAGTAAGTTTATAAGATACTCTACAGCACTAGGCGTTGAGTGAACTAGGTGAACTAATAACTTTTCTTTTTAAAAAATTCATTGGATTGGGCATTTAGTGAAGAAGATGACAAATACGATTGAAAAGTATAAAAGATTCTAGGGTTTCGTTCGCATTGTGTAGTGTTTTATCTTATCGCGATGCAAGAAAGTTAACGAACTATACACAATTTAGAAAAAAATTCTTTTCATTTTATTCTTTTTTTTTTCGGCATTTTTTTAAACCACCAAGAGTTCAGGAACAACAGCGAAAGAGGAAATGGGGGCACAAAAAACCTCCTGCACTTTCAATTGCGGAAAATGGGGAACGCTGCCAAAAAAAAAATACCCTTTATGCAAACGTCATCGGGTTCCGGTCCTTTAATTCGTCAGTCACTGGACAATCGCTCATTTTGTCAAACGTTTGGCTGATTTCCAAGTGGTTCCATTTAGCTTGTAGAAAATTTAGGAACCTTGCCATTTTATCAACGTTATGAGGTGATTGTAAATAAATAAAGGAAGGGCATGGAAAGTAGGGCACATCACCACATTGGTTAATAGAACAATAATACGGTAGATAACTGAAAAGCTCCTCACAAATGACCAGTGCCACCAGCCACTGGTAAGGCAAAACACGGAATGACAAGCCGGTTTCAAATTGGTTCCGACGGCAAAATCAATATTTATTGATTCAGAGCAATATTTATTGTTTCAAAAATGACAGTTATAACACCACCCTCAATAAAATGGTACCTTCAGCCTATTATTTAATTCAAAGTTGTAATAATAAGGAGGGCTGCTCAGCTCGGAAAGTACTCGATGAACTTGTACAATAAGCAAACAATTAAGACAAACGTAACGCCTATCTGTGAAAATTCCGCAACCCAAAACACGGTGGAGCTGTTGGTTTCACGGTGGTCCCTGACGCAATTCAGGGAAGCACGGACATAAAATATGGGGGAAAGGCGAAGCAGACTTAGTACTGAAGCTACGGCGTATATTCTAGCCTACTCTAGACAATACTGCAACGAATTCCACTCCTCCCCTCCCGCTCTGGTTCCGCGGAACGAGTGCACGTGTAACTAACGCACAAGAAAATTTCGTATGTTCGAGCGCACACAACCATGATGAACCGTGCTTTGGACGCGCAGGACCGCCTGCATGTCAAAATCCCCACCGCGTGACGTCTTTTTTACCCACTTCGGCGGCCGCCATTGTTTTTGTAACCATCTTGGATATCAACAAGGCACTCTGCTGCCAAAAACGTACAATCGATTATCTGCGTTCGTTCTGCGGCGAACTCAAGATAGGCCGCGCACACTTTAGGGCGCGTTTACGCAACGGCTCGCCTTTGCATTCTCGCAGCTCGAAATCATCTGAAATTCCAACATGGCGGCGGTTTTAGCTATGTCGACTCGCAATGAAAACACTGAATAATCCGAGTTCGGAAGCGACTGTGAAAATTTCGTCAGGAGGAATTCTTTATCTTATTGTCACGGATTATAAGACTTGAAGCATTTACTCAAACGACGCCGGATTTAGCTAACCCAGGTAGCGTTGTTACCACGGCAACGACAACTTTGCCATTGTGATTAAATTCTAGCTGCGAGAATGCAAAGGCGAGTCGTTGCGTAAACCCGGCCTTATACTTCGTGTCTGTCATTGTTAAGTCTTGTTAATAATCAGCTGAAACCTGTTCGTTTCTTTCACTGTAGAATTAAGTTTACGGATATAAAGAATACACTATACTAAACTTTTAGAGTACAAAGTTTGTATTTTTAACTTGCGAAGTTTTTTTTTTATTTAAAACGCAGTTGTTAAAGTTATTTTGATGAAAAATAAAAACATTGCTGATAATCTGTTAAACAAGGTACTTTTTTTTTATTTACCCTAACGACAATCGAAGGTTTTCCGGTTTGTTTTCACAGGTTTTCTTCTCTTCTCACTGATTACTTTTTCTTCTAAAACATCCAATAAGGTTCGCTGACGAGCATTACTTACCACGTACTTTTTTTAAATTCCTCTACAGATTTGAAGGCCGGTCCTTACAACTCAATCATACGTTCGCGTGTAGCGAGGAGAAGGGGTAGGAGGGGACATATGGACAAGAAAAATATACAAGTTTTTAAAAGAAAATTCTGAAAGACAAATACTAACAGCCGTTTTTGTATTTATACGAACTGTGGCTAAAAGTGGTACAGGATTTTAATTATGATTTTAACAGATTTTAATATGGAGCTTAACATATTTTAACATGATTAGTATACAACTGAAACTTTCCAGATTTTAAATGTAGCCTGAGTTGAGGCTACGTCTGTTTTGTTATGACTATGCCTAATTACTACACGTTGAGTGAGGCCGAATTTCTAGACACTTGAGTAATTTTTATCAAAATGATTTGTGTATATGAAATTTTACCTGAGGTGCGGGCGGGGCGCACATTTGAGCTTAATGTTAAGCAGGGCGCATCCTAAAATCTTTACGCCCAATATCGACGACGTTCAAGGATCAGTCGCCTGTATTCGACGTTGGTAATTACTTTGGACACTTTATAATAACATTTCAAAAATGTCTTTGACTACTGACATATTGGAAATCTAGACACACGCTAGTGTGTCGCGCCAAGTTAGGCAACAAACAACACATCAATTCAAGTGTCGAGGTTGTAAACCGTTGTAGTGCGACGCCATAGCGTCCGCGTCTTATATTCTGCAGCAGAGTTGGGCACATTTCAAGTACTTGGGGGGAAAATAATAATGCGGTACAAAAGCTTAAATTGTGTTGAAATCGAGAGCAATGACCCACCTGACAAAAATTAACTCGTGTAGGAATGCCAGCTAAGCAGCTTTCAATGCAAAATCTGACCCTCAATAATGTTGAAAATGTCTTACTATAGCTAGCTAGCTAGTCCGCTCATCCCCATGTTAAATTCCATAGGGTGATTATTCATCGATACCGAGATAACGGGAGGCTTCCAGCTATGAAATTGGACGAATGGGTGCAATACAATAAGAACTGAGTACCTTTTATGATTTGGAGCCTGGGGGCGTAACGAGGATGGCGTGGGAGGGCGCGTAAGTCTGAAAATATTGTTATAACCATTGTTAGTATTAGTGGCATCACTTCTCATTAGACGGTCAAAGTTTGGATAGTGAGAACGTGTATACTGACGTACGTGCCTAGACACACACTAGTGTATCATGATAAATCTAAACAACGTTGCAAAGAAATTGTATTCAATTCACAAAAAATAAACCAAAGGAGTGATATCAACACACCAAACCTAACTAAATAACACAAATTACAACAAAATTAAAACAAAACCAAAAACCTATAAAGCGGTAACCAAGTTGAGAATGGTTCAGCCTACAGGCAAAAGGTAGTAGCAAATTATTGAAAACCCAAATTTTTGTAGACGTGGCACTTTATTACACATCTGCACGGTAGTGGAGTTGAGTCAATACACAGTTAAAAAAAAAGGAGTGACATCATATCAAAAACCAAAACTGGTAAAAGGAGCCGCCATGTTCCGAATGGTTCGGCCCTTGAAAGGAGTGATATCAACACACCAAAACATTCGCCAACTTAATCGCACCGAATAATACTTTTGGTTAAATAAAAACTTGAACATTGTTACCGAAAGTATCAATGTTCTAGTTTTAATTTAACCTTCGAATTATTAAAATAAAGAGCAAACGTTTGACTTAACAAGAAAAATAAAACCTTGGAAGATGTAGAACAAATATGATAAATAACTCTTTAATAACTCTTTTATAAATAACCTCATTAGTTTTACGAAATTAATAAAATTTAATGAATTAAATAATGGATTTTATTTTATTTTATTTTTGCATTTCCAATAAAAAAAAATGGGTCAAAAGCTAGTTTAATTTGCCTGTTGGACGTTTGTAACGACAGTATTTTCTCTCCAAATTTACTTAAGACTTTTAGATAAAAATAATCCTGCAGAAATGTTCTCCTGTGTTCTGGTTAAGTACGAGTACTGTACCGTTAAGACTGGCCAGCTATATACAGTACACACAAACTCCTTCCATGTTTCTTAGTGACTTCGGAGGTTTTAAGAAAAAAAAAACTGGCACTTAAATAATTAAATCTGTGGTCGTAAACCGCGAAAGCTGAATAATTAAATTTACGGTTAATTAATAGCTTTTAAAATAACCTTTGTTAAAGTAGGCTCCCGTTTCCTAAGATTATACGTTCGTATCAGCTTGTAATCTACTTTTCGAAAGAGCTGACATTATTTTTCTTCTACTTTGTAATCCCTAAAACCAAAGAAATGTTTTAAAGGGGTATGAGCAAGTCGAGGATCGGATCGGGTACCGATATTTACGGTATCGGTAGGTGTCGGTAACTTTCGCTGAAGCATTTTTAACTCGGAAACCGTTCGAGATACCGATGTGCGGTTTGCGGTGTTTTGCTCTGGATATCAACGAGTATTTCCCTAACTATCTTTACCTGTTGGCTACCATTTGAAAATTTTTTTTTATTTAAATAATTATTCGACTAATGAAGAAAACTACACCATTGATACCGTTTCTTAACAGTGAACGCTTGGTAAAAAAAAAAAGCAAACGTCATAGCATTACCTTACGACTGTACAAAGTATTTTATACCATGCGCAATGGCTGTCACCGTGAGTTAGCCAATGACGAACGAGAACAACGACTGTTTGGCCATCTGATTGGACTAGCCCAGTCACGTGAGACGTGCACGTCACAGCAAACAGCCATTGCGCGTGGTATAGTGTGTCAATACATGTTTCTGGTTTAGAATGAAGTTAACTAATTTATAAACTAAAACATAACATAGCACGAGCTATTTTCTAAACAAACTGCCAATGAAATCGAAGCTTTAGCTTTCATGACAAAAGTTGGGGCAAATTAGTGGCGGCAATATACGAGGGAAGATAATTAGCGAATCTTCGGTGTGCATAATTTTTAAAAGTAAAACAAATACGGATTATTAATAACAAACTCGGTGATGCTGAAGACCCGTTTAATTAAACGAAGTGCAATTCTCTGTTATTCGATGAAACGGTAAAAATCTTTCATCAACTAGTTTTGGTTTGTTTTGCCAAACCGAAGCATCCTCCAGAGGTTTTTAAAATTTCTTTTTATTTACAGTGTCTCACTTGTTTTCAAGGTTTTTGAAACATTCTAACTTCGTTTTTCGTAATTTCGGATTTCATCACTCTCAGTTTCGCTTTCTATAACGCTCCGATTGCTGCAGTTTCGTTGTTCGGATTATGTCACAATTTGGCGGACCGCCATTCAACAGAACAGCGTGTGGCGAATCTTCAATTGTTTTACGAGTCGAAATCTACAATAACCACAGAGACGGCAGTCAGAACGCGGAATGGGCTCATCAGTCAACAAACCATGGCCCATCCAAGAATACCAGCGAGCCCCAATGGCCGAAATATTGGACCTGGAGTCCTTGGTACTTCCACGTCTGAATGCGGACCTTATCCTCGCTTGTAAAATTCTGCACCATCTGAGCTTTCGATACTGGTACCGAGCTCTATTACAAACGAGAACGGGCATCGACTACCAAGTCACAACCAGTCATCTGTCTACTTCCGGTTTATTTTTAATTCATTCAACTATTCATTCAACTCATTCATTTAATTCATTTAACTATTTTTTGGACACTGAAGCTTATGGTAAAAACAGTTTGTCTCTATCTGGTAGCGTTCCATATATAATGGCTCACTTGTCGGCCACTTCCAGCCATTTGTGCGCCACTTCCGGTTCATACTTCCGGTTATTTTTTATTCATGTTACCGATTTTTTGGACGCTGAAGGCGTGTGATGATGAAAACAGTTTGTCGCTATTCAGTACCGTTCCGGAAATGAAAAAGGGGAGGGATGGACGGATAAAGTCGTTGGTATCGTCTCCCCAGTTTCCCAGTCTGGACAAAAGACGAAAACTACAGGTCACATGAAATAAATGTATCACCCCACACATAAGTTAAATTATAGACATTATTTCTTTAGCGTCCGTGTCATTCTGGCATAGAAATCATTGCCAGAATCCACTATCAATGACCCTTCAGTTACTCCTTCGGGAGACTTTTGCAGGGAGCTAAAACTGGATCCATTCCAGTTTCTAAATTTTAAAGCAGCTGATTAGAAGCGGCCTCCAGGCCCTTACCTAACCGGTCGTGCTCTATTGCATGACAAATATTATTATTAGGCTATATTATTTTAAAGTGAAAACCAACATTTCTGCAGTCATCAACAACGTTACCAAAGAAGCTCACTCGTGTCGTTGGTAATTTTGATATCCTCTTCTGGGCAAAGGAGAAGACATATTAAACACCGTCTTCATTACAGATGACAAACACGTGTACTTTAATGAATCAAAAATTCTAACCTTTAAAACTACATATTATTTTCGTTGTATGGGATCAAGCTGCAGATGTTAGTGTGTTTTGTTATCCAGATGTTGAACATAAATGGCCGTTTCAGTATGGTTCAGCGGTAAGACACCCTATACGAAACCCACTACACAACGCACTAACAGAGATAATTACAGAAAACAATTTTTAAACAAAAAACAATAAGTGTATACACAATGACACATCGAATCTGAAAATTGTGCAGAAAATTCGAATTCAACAACGACGACGAATTTTAAGGTTCTGTTTGTCGGGTAGCAGATATTGCTCTTTTTGTCAATGAAAATCCACTGCGTAATAAATTTAGAACCCTTGTGGACATGGCCCCGCCCGGCCGCCCTTTTCCAGTTCGGCCATTCCGCCAGAATTTAACGAGTTGGGTGGTTTTGTATTTACAAAGCCATCTTATATATTGTTGTTTTGCACTGTTGTCAGAGACGGTTTACGGCCCATGGTTAGTATGATTATAGTGACTTCAAGGTAAACAGAGGATTACTTCCCTCCAAATGAAAACTGCAGTTAAGTGCAAAATCCACATTTTGAGAAAAATGAAGAAACGTGAATTTTTTTTATCCCACACAGTTCTATTTCTTACAGTCATCTAACTTGGCACAAGTACTACCAAAACTGATTAATTTTTTCTGTGATTGTTAAAAATGCGAAAATCACATTTTAATCCCAATTACTGCCCTTACTGTTTTTACCACCATGGTAATACAACTAAACCAGGCAGTAACTGAGTACACACTGTCTTTTCATGGTGTATGGTTAAATGCTTTATAAGATCAAGAATTTATAGGGTGGGAGGAGAATTTGTGACTGAGACCCATACTGAAACGTCTTGGATACGTTCGTATTAGTTCAGACTTACGTTTATAGAGGGCGCCATGTGTTTTATGTGGGAATTTCTACTCAATTTTTAGGCTAAATTTAAACTAAACTAAACGAAACTAGCTTATATTTAATTATTATTTAGCCTAGCTTAGTTGTAATTTAGTTTACTTTAGATTTGGGCTGAAAAATGAGCAGAAATTACCAGATAGAATACGTGGCGCCCTCTGAAAACTCGGACTGAACTAATGGGGACGAATCTAACGTGTTTCAATAGGGACTTTTTAGAGTTACAAATTCTCCTCCCAAACCCTATAAATTCTTGATAAGATTTAAATTTCTTTGTGGGTGGTTATTTCTCAATAACCTGATCTGTGAAGACTTTGCCAGGGTCCCCTTTCTAGTAACCCAAGATCTAGTCACTTAAGGTAAGCAGCTAGGAAAGAAATCGGCACCAAAACCAGTTGAAGAACGAGCAAGTTGGTGGAAGATCCATATCTGTGAGGAGACAAATTCCCAGTAGCTGGCACGAATCCTAGTCCACACTCCAACGAAACGTATGGATAATGGCGACTTCCTGAGTTATGGCTAACGCACTATTTCCGTGTTTGGCTCATTTTTCACTTATAGCTATACTGACTCTGCTTTCAATAATAATGGTCAATATACTTAAAAAGTCAGTCGTTTAGAATTGTTTCTTCTGTCACCCCAGTTAGCAAGTGACCTTCACAAGTAAAAGAACAACCACGATTTGTACGTCATAGCAGTTCCACAGAGGGGGCATGCTCATGACCTTTAAACACAAATTTAAAGTCATTAAACAATTTTCCCATCAAATTCTTAACCCTAATACGAGGACAAGGCCTAAACTCTTCGTGAATTTCTATAAAAACCCTGTAAAGCTATAGGCCTAACAACAATTTTGCAGAACCATTATTTAAACATGGATGGAAGCTAATATAAATGTCTGAAAACTGTCGAGCCCAGTAGCTAGTCTTCCCCAGCAAGCAAAATTTACTAATTTGTTGTACTATAGGGCAGTGACACGACGTAGTATAACGGTATGGTGGAGCCAGTAACTGGGTTAGCTGCAAGGAGCACTGGAGGGAGAAAGGAAGATCGTATTATTGAAGCCAATGCTATTAGACTGGATTTCTTAAGCCTATATAACGCTCGATTTTTGTTGGAGAAAACAACGTTCTTTTAAGCCTAGAAATCCGCTTTCAAAGCACAGTCTTGACTAGAAGTGCCGTTGTTTTCCGTTACATTTTGATCTAGTGCACCTTGTAGCTATTACCTCCAAATGGTGTCTCGTAGCCAAAATGACGTCACATGACACTGTTCTATAAACATTAAGTAAACTGTACGATTACCTATGTCTAATTCTTCCACGTGTGGTGCTACTTTATCACCTTTTATCAATGGTTTCACTTTCAAGTAAAGTTAAACACATAAAATGTTAACGAATCATTGTATTAAGTTGTTGTACTACAACTTCTAAAAAAAATAAATTATCGTAGCTAGTCGTCGATGCAAACAGCGCTTCTCAAAGTTTTCAATTTTTTTCGCGTCACTGCAGCGCAACAAACAATGTGCGTGCTATAACTAAGAACATCATCGCGCAACTTGTTACTAGGCAACAGCAGCAACTGAAGTGCAATCAACCATAAAGACAGTAACAGAGTAGATACTGCTCTGTTTGATGGTATGGTACTGGCCTTTTGCAGATACTGCTGGCGTTACAAGTATAAAAGGCAGTAACTACGCAGTTACTGCTGTCATACTTGGAAACGCCCACACTTTCTGCAGATAGGTAACATTTCAAGTGTGTTTTTTTTTGGCACTAGATAGTGCTGCATGGTTTATAAAGCTACCCTGAAAGATGGGACAGTGCCTGTTATTATTCTGGCATAGTTAATGCAGTTACTGTGTTTTTGCAGACACTGCTGTTTTCTTTTGTAGGTCAGATGAGGAAAGTTTTTTTTAACGGGGAGGGGGGGGGACCTTCTAGCACACTGACTAGCAAATGCCGATTTTCGTTGGCTTCGCTCACTCAATCAGCGCACTCACCCCCCCCCCCCCCCCGACCACTGTGAATGATTCTCTCTTTCTAATGATCACTGAAATTATATATGTTCTTCCATTATATATATACTTTCATGTTCGTGCTAGCTGAAGTAAATAAGGCTCGAAGCGGTCTCGAAGCTGCCCCTTCAAGAAACATGCTGTCGTAAAACGCTTCCCCGCAATGCAATCCCTACAAACAGACGCACGGGACCGTGGGCCGTTCCCTGCTCCCTGACCTCTTGTGTAATTTATATCTATTGATTTTCTGTCTACTCCGTAACCTAGGGAAAAATTACTTCCGATTTTTTGACCTACTTTGACCTTTTTAAATACCTTAGCTTGATAAATGCGCCCCAACACAAATTAAAAAAAAAAAACTTATTACGCGTGATTCCATTTTGTAGATACTCGGTTAACTGCTAGCATAGTACCTATAGTGTATGGTTAAAAGATAACCCTCTTATTAACTTACTCGACCCTTGGTGTCATTTGTAACAACAAGGTATCAACAAGTTATCTGTCGCGGCACAAGGGACCAAAAAAATGTTTTTAGCTATTTTTGTACTACACTTAAATTTAACGTCTGAAGAAAAGTTAGTCGGTATATGTGCGTTGGACCTTGCTGGTTCAGCATTAAATTTAACGGATCACTCGTAGGACTAAAGGAGTTGGCTTTTTAGCAGTTTTATTTTCCTGCAATAATATTTAGCTGCAACATAGGTGTTTGCCATGAGATGCGCAATTTCTGACAAAATGAATATTGTTGTTGTAAGGGGGAAATATGAAAAGTAGAACGGGCCCATTTGCAGGCCATCTGGAAAATGGATGAGACAAGTTAACATCGTAGCAGAGAGAAAAAGGGGTGGGAAAGATCTTGCTTGTCACCATGGATGTACTGTCCCATTCCATTTTTGTCACTGCTACCGTTTTGAAATTGTTCCATCCATTTTTCAGACGGCCTGAAAATTGGCCCATTCCAGTTTCCGTATTTGTCACTTACAACAACAAATTCACATAGGTGCTAGCTCATGATTTTTTCACTGCTACCATTTTGAACTTGTCCCATCCATTTTCCAGACGGCCTGAAAATTGGCCCATTCCAGTTTGCATATTTGTCACTTATAGCAACAAATTCACACAATGTTAGCTCCCGATAAAAATGTGTGTAGTACCGATGAAAATTGTGAAGCACCGGTAAAAATGTGTGTAGTGATCTGTGGGACGGGATGATGTTTCTTTTTGTCGTCTCATGCTAGCGGGGTACGCTGGACGTACACTCTTCAAGACGTCGTGTATACTGACAGCACACGACTTGTGTATTTGCAATACATAGTTTGTGCAACGGACACATTCTACCAGTACACAAATTGTCTACTCCCCGTACAAGTTCGTGTCTATATATACCTGTGTACCTGTTTCAGCCTCCACGCTAGTTGTACATTTGCAGTACACAGTCTGCGCAACGGCAGTACACATTCTACCAGCACACAAATTGTCTACTCCCTGTACACTTCGTGTACCGTCAGTACACATCGTCTTCATAGTGTAGGCGGTTAAACCACGCCCCACGGCTGTTTGCAGTGACGCGTGTTATCACGTGACTAGGCTTATCCACGGCCAAAGATTCGCGATTCTCGTTCGTCATTGGCTAGCTCGTGATGACGTCACGGCAAACAGCCGTGGCTCGTGGTATAGGAAACTATCAAGGAAAAGAAACCAACGGTTGGCCAGCTTCGTTGCAGTTAAGGAATGCTGACAATGAAGTTTAATTGGTAACAGATTTACTTTATTCAGCTGACCTTTACGTTTATTCGTTCGTCTGGTCTTTGCAACCTTACGTTCCTGCCTTTCATCCACGGTAGCTTTTTTGTCAACACTGCTCTCTTATTTTCATTACCATCACCGTCGCATGAAAACCTAATCCGATTGACCGGTAGTTCACGATGTACTTCCCTCTGCCTAAATCGAAGCGAAAATTAGAACATCAAACACTGCCGCACATCTATTTTCGAGCTTACTATTCTCTCGAGAAGAAAATAAGACATGATAAGAGGGAATATGACAGAAAGGAATGGTAACAAGATGGATGAAAACTCAGTTGAAAATCAAAAGATCCGTCTTATCATTTTTGTAACAAGGCCCACAAACGATTTTGACGATGATAACAAGAAAATCAATCGCAAGCGAATATGAGTTTGCAAGCGATGCGAGAAAGTTTGCATCAGAGCGAAATATCGTGAACCGGGGTAATGGCGCGTTTATGCAAAGACTCGCCTTTGCATTCTCGCAGCTAGAACTCAATCGCAATGGCAAAGGTGACATTGTCATGGCAACAACGCTAAATGGATTAGCTAAATCCGACATCGTTTGAGTAAATACGAGAATGAAAAGGCGAGTGGTTGCATAAACGTGCCCTAAGGACGCGTTTACGCAACGAGACCTAGTTTCTCGCTAGCCGAATACTATTTGCTAGACAATCGTTATTTCCTTACGATTAGTTTCCCGTTTCTGCTAAATGAATGCGGTAATAGACAACAAATTAAATGTACCATAAATGACAACACGGATAAGAACAAAGTGCAACAGTAATTTTACAACATTGCTACAACATTGTTGTCACTTCACGCAATGTTCAAAATTTGTGATCAGACGACGGTAGAATAAATAGCTGCTCGCAGCGAGAATTCAAGATTCAACATGGCGGGCATTTCGGGGGTCATCGAATCGAAGACAAACCCTCGAATGCCGGCATTCAGAAATCAGTCCGTCGTCTTGTACTGCAGTAAAAATTGTTTTCTTGCTGTCATAAATCGACGCTGTCATGTTGCACGCATCATACGTTGTGTCACGAGGCACGAGGAGAAGATTTGCGTCCGCGTTGTTGCCATGGTTACTACGTATAGAAACACCCCGAAAGCCACATTCTTCGGTAAAACCGAGAAGCAGCCATCGGATTTAGCATTAACCAACTAAAAGTTAGCGAGCGAGAAAATTGTCGTTGTCTAAACGCGGCCTAACTCCTTGAAGGCCACAAAAGGAGTACGGTAGGGAATTAGGCAACGCGCACACCGCAGGAATTTGTAGGCTGTAGCGCACACCGCACGGATATATGTAGAATATGTAGAATGAAAGGGACTAAACCAAAAACGGCTGTCGTAGAACAATCCCGGACCTGAATAGAGCGTAATTAAAAAGTTATAACTTAAGCGCTATGACGATCACAGGACGATCTCACGTTCCAAGTCCTGATTCATAACATTACATGTTGTCTAGAGCCATCTGAGAAGCTTTTTAGTTTGGTTTCAAAGAGACTCTTCATAGTTATGGGGGGGGGGGGGGGTGAAGACACTCTTCATAGTTGGGGGGGGGGGGGAAGATGAGCACCACTGTTTTTGCTTAGCATTATAAAATAGGGCCCAGAATGGAAATAAAACAACGAAAGCATTACCGAAAATACTCTTTCATTTTCTCTGTCACAAAGTTGGACATTTTTAAAATTTGTATTTATTTTTATCTACATTTATTTATTGACGATGTCGACTTCAAAGGGATGGCGGGGCTTGTTTAAACCCCCAAGTGTCTAACTACTGAACAAAATTATGACGAGCGGAGATTAAAATTTGATCAGACGTGAAATTTAATAAACCGAACCACACAGGATAAAAAAAAAAACGCAAAGGCAACAAAAAAAGAAAGCTGACGGAAATTAATCCTGAAGCAGGAAAAAAAGGCTAATGAATACGAATTTCGTATTTTATTTATTTACGTCTTTAAACTCCGTTAATGGATCCATATTTCCCACACGCCACCAGCGGGAGCTGATCTTTCCGAGATTTCGTGCGAGTTAATTACATGTAGGCGGGGCCCTTTTTATTATTTAATATTATTTCAACATTTAGCGAAATCAAGCATCAACAGTATTAATTAACTTTACTTCTCCAATTTCAGCAAAGAATCCTGAAAAAAAAATCTAACTTTTAAATTA
>JAHWFP010242341.1:0-39042 GCA_023313725.1 Lithobius niger
TTTTTCTAGCTACATTAATATTGACTGCTCTGGCTTTTTATTTTGGTGGCTCTGCGTTAAAAAAAAAAAGGCCACAGGAGGAGGGTTAAAAGGTCCTCATTAGTGGTCGGTACTTGAGAGTTGAATAGTGCCACTGAAATTATTGTGTACGTGGTTTATCTTGAGTTCTGTATGTATTTTATGAGCGGCTACGTTTTCCTGGAGGGGCGGCATTAATCGACCGCCGCCATTGTTTTTGTAACCATCTCGGATATCAACAAGGCACTCTGCTACCAAAAACATGCAATTGATTTATGTGTGTCGTTCTGGGACGAACTCAAGATAGGCCGTGGACACGATATAGAGGTATTCTTGCTAACGCGTATCGATGTTACATTAAAGTTTAACATTATTTTCTTGTTGTTTTGTTGAAAAGGACGTTTTTTTCCCCCTTGCATATACGTAAGCATGTGCATCTCCCACTCGATTAGGCCTGTTCTACATTAATGATAACTGTAGTGTCCGCGGCGTATCTGGAAGTATTTTATGAGTGGCTACGTCTTCCTGGAGGCGGCACCTTTAATCGACGGCCGCCATTGTTTTTGTAACCATCGTGGATATCAACAAGGCACTCTGCTGCCAAAAACGTACAATCGATTATCTGTGTTAGTTCTGTGGCGAACTCGAGATAGGCCGCGCACACTTTAATTGTTTAGAAATAGAATTAGAAAAGGCACAAGAAGCACCCACCCACCCACCCACCCACCCAAAACGAATCATATGCGCGATCAACGAACAAGCGTATCAAAACGAGATTTGAAGATATTAAAGTGGCACTATCACCGATTGAAATGCGAACGAAAATACCGTGGCGCCATCTAGCGACATTGATATTGTTAACCTTTATAGCTTGCTCGCAGGTGCACGAGGATGAAACAAATTTTCACTCAATAATTAAGAATGTCGTGGCTTGTTTGTTTCGTTAAAAGAAATACCGTTATGCATTCCTTCGCTTGGTGCAAGCAAACGCTAGATGGTACTACACAGCGCTAAATGTTGTCAGAATTCGTCTGCTTTCAATCGGTGATAGTGCCACTTTAAGAGATGGGGCAGAAGCATCATGAGAGGGAAGGGCATTCCAGGCATGGACAACCCCTTCCGTAAAGAACTGGGAGTGAAGTGTGGTCTGGGACACAGAATCAAAGATACGAAAAGGATGGCTACGATTAAGATTGAAATTCGGTACGAAAAAAGATCAAGAGCTAATGTTTAAGGGGTTATGAGTAAGTTGGCAAGTAAGGATCATGTCTCCCACGACAGCAAGTGCTTACGACAGCAAGTGGTGTAAAACGGACAAATCGGCTGCCAATATGCACAAACAGTCACAACTACACTACTTACAATCTCTTCTAATAATGAGGGTACGGAATGATTGTTGGCAAAAAAAAAAAAACTGAAGACTTGACTTTTCATGGATAAAAAAAAATGCTTCATGTATATTAAACCTAATATTAAATCGCTGGTAAATGGTTCTATCGTTGTGGACGAACAATTAAAATTAAAGGGTTAGTGAGACTCAGTTAAATATTGGAAACGCTATTTACTTTCTGCAAGAAGCAGAAAGTTAAAAAGCTCTTTAGTTATTAAAAACACATACAGAGTAGCCATCAAGTGCTGGTGAAACAACGAAATCACGACGTTTCGGTTCCAAGGTCGGAACCGTTTTCAGGTGAAGGGTTTAAAACCTGTCAAACAACTTAAAAATAAAAATAAAAAATTAATTTTTAATAAATAAAAAATCCAGGGATCCACTATTTAAAGCATAGCCGACCGAATTCATATTAGGTGTGACCGTTGACACATTCTTTCGAATTATGCTGACTTTTATTTTATTTGGTTTTAGTTTTTAGCATGGAACCTTGCATCCTTATGACTTGTAAGTTTTATTTCCATGGCCCTGCTCTGCTGTTATTTTATTAATTTTTATTTTTAAGTTGTTTGACATGTTTTAAACCCTTCACCTGAAAACGGTTCTGACCTTGGAACCGAAACGTCGTGATTTCGTTGTTGCACCAGCACTTGATGGCTACTCTGTATGTGTTTTTAATAGCATTCACCTGAAAACGGTTCCGACCTTGGAACCGAAACATCGTGATTCCGTTGTTTCACCAGCACTTAATGGCTACTCTGTATGTGTTTTTATTTACTTTCTGCCTCTTCCAAAAACAAAAATGACAAAACCGGCGGGCTAAAAGGCTGGACTTTGTAGAACAAAAGCGAATTTCTTTATTTCGGGTGGATATTATTCATCATGGAGTTTGTGTCAGGGGAGGCGCCGATTGAGTGAGCAAAGCAAACGAAGATGGCATTTGTTAGCCAGTGCGCACAAAAATACATAGACAGGATACACGCCTTCCGCAGCAAACACATGAGAGACCAAACCATTCCAATTTTGCAAACGGTGCGTCAAACACCAACCGTGAATAGCACGGGCTTCAGCTAGTTCCATGTTAAAAACTGCCAGCTGGCACTGGGTTTTTCGGGTGTTGCAAACCACATCCGAGATTTCTGGAGAAAGAGTTGATGGTTGCTACCGGGGATCACACACTTTCCGTGCAACCCCAGTTGATTTTTTTTTCAAACTAGAAAGCAACAATTGTCACTTTGTTGCCTCGACTTCTTCCTACAACAATGACACACAAACTATGCTGAGAAGGAAAAATTAGCCAACAAATTTTTCAGTAAATTTGAAAATAAAATTGACATTATTCTTAATCAGCCGTGTTAATGTCGTTTATAGAATAACTGTGAAGTGAAATTGGAAAGAAAAAAACTCAACTTAGATGCAGTGAAATTAAGCCGAGGACGCGCTGATGGAGTGAGCGAAGCGAACGAAAGTCAGCATTTGTTAGTATGATGTAAGAATGGCGTCCTCGGCGTTCACTATGCACCGCCATAGCCAATAAAACTTAATTGATTTCTTACATGCAGTCTTCGTGAGATATCATTTGAAATGTTTCAAAATATAAATCGACAATTCTTGCAGAACGCCCTCTGTCTGTCACTTCGTTAACTGTAAACGTGTCAACACACTGTCATTACCAAGCCAATATGATAAAACGACCAGGCCACACGACCCGAAACACAGGATCGCGCCAGCGTGAAGTGTGCGCAAAAATTTGATTGAAGAAACATAATTTGGCTGGGCATGGACATACTCATG
Source organism: Lithobius niger (assembly GCA_023313725.1). Lineage (NCBI taxonomy): Eukaryota > Metazoa > Arthropoda > Chilopoda > Lithobiomorpha > Lithobiidae > Lithobius > Lithobius niger. The sequence goes on from JAHWFP010242341.1 coordinate 3,203, forward strand.
AGATACCAAACCGTACCAATGTTGCATACTTTGGCTTCAGCTAGTTGATGCTAAAGAAAGGGCACGGTATCTGTACTCAACAAACATCCTGCAAACACACGCGTTCCGTTCTTCAATTAATATTTTAACACCATGACAAATTCAACCAACACGCCAACTTTACGGATCTTCCCGGGTTTATTCCAGGAATGAAAATTCAATACAACGTGCATGCAAGTCGATGTGCCTGCGGCTGATGGCCTTACAGCTTGGGTTCCATTAAAAACATAACAGACCTTGTGTTGGCCGGTTTTTACCATTACGCTTGCGTATTTAATAAGTCTTGCAAATGCTCAAATTTAAACTATAATTTTTAAGTCTACCTGTGTGTCTAAATGTTTCAGATATGTGAACATTGAAACCTGTGAATATACTGTTTAGAAAACGCACTTTCGGATGCGTCGCCCTTCCTGAAAGCCGACACTAAAATAACGTTGTGCATGCGTTTTTTTACGAAAAAAAACATGGTAGAAATGCAGGACATTGCATTTAAAACTTCAAGGTCCACTTCCGACTTTGATTTCAACTATTCGTTGCAAGAACACGGTGGCCCTCCCGTTCAGTGGCTACCAACTGAAATATTAGAGTACATCTTCACTTTCTTACCGATCAAACAGCGGATGAGGTTAGAACAAGTGTGCAAGAAGTGGCAGTGGATTAACACAAGTGTGCCATGGACCTGGCCACGGACCTTCAGTTTGGGGTATGGAAGGGCCGACCTTCACTCGTCTTGCCTGACTTACCATAGCGATAACGAACACATGAAAGCCTGGGCAGTTTCAGCAATTTTGCTGCGTTGTGGATCAGCACTGAAGAGACTGTCTCTTGTATTGAAGATTTCTGAACTTGAGAATTCGACTACAGTTGTGCAGTTGCTCGGAACGTACTGCCCAAATCTCGTGGAGTTGGTTTTGTTTGGTGTTCCCCTCGATTCGGGCGGTATGGAACTGATTGGACGCAACTGCAAGAAGTTGAAAGTCTTGTGTCTGTATCGTTACATTTGCGGGATCTGGGAAGCAACGTTGCTCGCCCTCGTCAAAGGCTGCGAATTGCTGGAGACCTTAGAGATAACTGCCGCCTTCAACGATTTCACCGGTGACTGTTTTGAGGTCGTCAGTCGCAACTTGAAGATATTGAGGCTGGAAATGTGCAATTCCAGTGCAGGTTGCATGAGGTTCGACCAGTTAGTGAATCGGTGCTGTAATCTTGAAGAGCTTAACCTGTGTCTGGGCAAGGGTTTGTCCGAACTGGAAGAGGAATATCTCCTGAGCGTTCTGCTGCCTTACGCGACCACGATGAGGACACTAGGGCTGCAGTGGACCCCCTGGTGCAACGTGGTCCACTTCATGGCCAACTTGGAGAAACTGTTTTTGCCCAATTGCCGCAACATAACGGAACAGTTTTGCAGGATTTTGGGTCAAAATTGTGTCAATATTTCCTTGCTGGATTTGAGTCTGACAGACGTCACTGACAAGGGACTGTGCTGTTTGGCGTCACTACCACACCTGGTGATTCTGAACGTGAGTTTCACTGACATCTGTGGAACAGGAATCGGGGTACTGGCGAAGGAAGGTCGCTTACAGAAGTTGTTCGCTAAATTTCTTCGGCGTGTCGAGTTTGCAGACACCCTCTTCAGTCTAGTGGTCAACTCATGCCCAAATTTAGAAGTTTTGGACGTTAGCGATATTCGTACTATTTCGAAAGAACTAGTACAGTCGTTCTGTGAGGCAATCGGCCGAGGGTTTTGCCTGAAAATCCCTGTTAAAATTAACGTGAAAGGTACGTCCATTACTCCTGATGTAGAATCGTGTAATTCGTTGCTTGTGAATTTTGATAATGATCTTGAATGGAAAACCTACAATGAGAAATTTGGTATGTATAAAGTATAATTGCAGCAGGATATTGTTATTTTTATGAAGACTTGCAAAAACATCGTGTAGCTAACTTTTAATGCGTTAAAGTAACTTTAAGAAGTTCGTTGACAGGGCCTGTATGCTTTAGTCCGAGCCGGAGTGTGAGTAATTATGGTTTGCAATTATAATTTAATGGAAGATTCCAGTGACAGCGTTTTAGCACATCAAATTATCGTTCTGTAACCTAACAATTACAGTTCTGCTAGCTTTACCCATTTAAACAGGACGTATACAAGCTGTCGGCTCAACAAGAGTTAAATAAATACAGATGCAAACCGACTTACGTTGCGTTTCGGACTTAAATGTCAGACTGCCTGAAGGGGGAATCCAAAACCAAAGGCCGACGTCCTACCGCTGAGCCATACTGACACGGCAAATATGACGTTTTAAGGCCGTGTCAGTGTGGCTCATCGGTAGGACTGCGGCCCTAGATTTCAAAGGTCGTCGGTTCGATTCCCCGCTCAGGCAGTCTGACATTTACATTTAAGTCCAAGGGGAAGCGGAAATAGGTTTGCGTCTGTATTTATTTATTTCGTTCGTTAGCCAACATGTCTCCTCTTTCATTTTACCTAAATATGTATTTGGTTGATGTTCACGTAAAATAAAATTGAAGTGAAAATGTAAGGAATTTTCAGAAAGGTCCATCTATTGCGGGAGCTTGCTTGTAAACTTCGAGATTGTCATCAGTCGCAATCGCTATTTTGCTGGGATATTTTATTAGTCGCTCGCCGTTTTCCAGTTTTCCACACGGCACGTATTGTATGTACAAAACTGTTTTGTGGGATATTACTAAAAGGAATTTTTGTATTTTGTTTTATAATGCAACGCCATAAATAGCTTCGTTTTAGTACGGTGGCCGAATAATAACAATACTACATTTGATCTGCATATAAAGGGCGGAAGGGAAATGCAAGGATTTCTGCTCAGTGCTCAACCCCAAATGTCGGGGGGGGCGCCCCCCCCCCAAAAAAAAATGTTTTCATTGAAAAATATCAATTATACGTCGTTCATCATTTTTTCAAAGATTGCTGCTACTAAATTTCATTCGAATCTTTTCTTGCGGTTGGCCGTAACTACAGAGCAAAACAGAGAGCCTGAGCCAGACAAACGTAGCAAATTGCCAATAGAGCAGTGACACGACATAGTATTATTGTATATAACTCTATGCTGGAGCCTTAATGGGTTATCTGCAAGGGGCACTGCAGAGAGAAACAGAAGGGCGTCATACTGAAGCCGATGCTGTGAAGAGTGATTTCTTACACCTAAAACGCGCGATTTTTGTTGTTGGAGAAAACAACGTTATTTTAAGCCGAAGAACTCCGCCCTTCCGTTGTTTTTCCCTCGATTTTTATGTAGTGCACCTTGTAGTTATGCCCTCCAAAACCCATACTGGTGCCAATATGGCGGCAAATATCAACTGCTCTATACGTCGAATTAAAACAAGATCTCGTTCGCTTCGCTCTCTCGGTGAAATACGATGTCATTTAAAGGATAATGGCCGAAAACCGATGGCATTATAAAACAATGTCACAAGAGCGCGCCAGCGCTCGCGGCCATTGCTTAATGTCCCGAGGTTTTCGGTAATTATCCATTATCAAACCTATTCATTCAACAACCGGAAAGTAGGAGCGACGCTTCAACAGCAAATGTTTTGGCAATGTGTCGCGCGTGCAACAATGTAGATCACGCCGTGCCAAAAGGCCTATTTTTATTGCGAAATCTCTAGTGGTTTCTGCCAACAATGCAGCGTGGTAAGTTTGTAGAGCAGTGACAGAGCAGTGATAGAGCAGTGATATTTGGCACCATATTGGCACCAGCATGGGTTTTGGAGGGCATAACTACAAGGTGCACTACATAAAAATGGAGGGAAAAACAACGGAAGAGCGGATTTCTTAGGCTTAAAATAACGTTGTTTTCTCCAACAACAAAAATCGCGCGTTTCAGGTCTAAGAAATCACTCTTCACAGCATCGGCTTCAGTATGACGCCCTTCTGTTTCTCTTGCAGTGCCCCTTGCAGCTAACCCATTAAGGTTCCAGCATACACAATAATACTACGTCGTGTCACTGCTCTATAGTTTTGTTGACTGAATAGTTTTGTTGTTGCACGAAGGGGTCTTTTGGAATCAAGCAAGAAGGCAATGACACGAGCAAATTTATGCTTATTAATGCTTGTTTTTGGCTTACATGTATTTATGAGTATAAACAAAACAAAACAAGAAATTTATCGTTGTTGGTTGAAGGGAAAAATTCTCATTTCCGTTGTTTGCCGATTCCTTTGTTTGCTTGGGTAGTGACGTAAGCGAATGCATTGACACAAGCGAATTTGTGCTTACGAATACTTATTTTTAATACTTATACGTATGAGCAGTGTATATTTCTTGTTCTTATACATTTCCCACATTCCAACGTGGTGGTTCCGTCTTGAAATATTCCACCGGTCAGGTAACTATGCTAGGTGGATAGATCTCACCCTACCCGGTGAAGGTTACCTCCCAACGAATGGGCATTCATGCGAGTTGTTGCTCAAATTCAGTTTACCAAGGCAGCCTAATGCCATCCATGCTAACACAACCGTCTGCCATTTTTTTTTGTTATTTTAAATTTATTTGTTAATTGCAGAGCTTTCAAATACACGTTTATTTATCACTAATCGAACCCATTTGGCTCTCCGTCCTGTAATTACACGTTGATAATAATTGTCGTACCGCTTCACTGTTCAAGATTCGAAAACATCCGTCATCGCCGAAGCAGTAGGCTATTTATTCAGCGACGAATAACCCAGTTAGCCAACAAAGGTTCTCTGTTTTTTGTTTCTGGTATTGTTACTCGATTCCGAAGAGCCCCATCACCGCTCATACCTCGGAAACTCAACGACGAATAGCCCCCTTCAGCCAACTTCTCTTAAAAAATATAAACACGAGCAGAGAACCCTTCAGCAAACAAGCAATAACAATGACGTCTTTCTGTAAACATTGTTGCCAACAATGGTTAAACAATTCTTAACCACCATTATTGAACATAATGCCCCCCCCCCCCTCCTCCCCCGTTTTTCGGGCAATATGCGAAAAACGGAGGCAATATGTTCAACAATCGTTAAAGCATTGTTTAACCATTGTTACGCCAAGTCATGGCGTTGCTCGAATGGGTGTTATCTGCAGTTAAATGCTAATGTTTGTTCCTTTTCTTGGCGCGACACACTAAAGCGCGTCTTAGATATAGTAACTGCGTGGCTTGTTCCTTGGTTGCATGTTTCTGGGACTGACAGCCATGTCAGGCGGGTTCCCGTGCAGTTCATCTATTCCAACGAAACCACAGCGTTTCACGTCGTCTTCCTCGTCTTGTGATACAGGCAAGTTGCAATTTCGATGAAATCTGATGATTTATTCGTCAGCGAATGAACTGTATTCAAGTACTGTAGTAAAATATATCAGTTGTAGCTTTGGGCGTCGGAATTTCAAGCTAATAACGGTATTGTGGAACATTCCTGTGAATCAGGCTTCAAGATAGGAATCAAAGGGCTGTGGTCAGAGTTGATCGACACTGACAAAAATGCAAAATTCGGAAAAATCACCCGAGGTTTTACAGCCGGCTTGTGAAATTAACGCTTCGTCACGTCATGCTGACAACACTACGCCAATCCACTGGTTACCAGTTGAAGTTTTAGAATACCTCTTCACTTTCTTGGACGTGAAGCAACGGATTAGACTAAACGAAGTCTGCACCAAGTGGCGGCATGTCAACACAATTCGGCCGTGGACTTGGCCGCCAACTTTAACTTTAGAAGGCATAAAACCAAAGCATGAAGCCTGCGGTACCACATCATCACCCCATAGCGATGATGAACACCATTTGAACGTTAAAATGTTTACAGCCATTTTGCCTCAGTGCGGATCTGTACTGAAGCAACTGACCGTTGAGGTAAACGTAAAGGCGTGCAGGTATTGCCCGTCGGTGCTTCAAGTAATTGGTAAGCACTGCCCAAATATTGTAAAGCTAACGCTCGTCAATGTGCCCATTGATGTTCAGGGTATAAAACACCTTGGATGGAATTGCAAGGACCTAAAAGTTTTGATTCTGAACCGGTATGAACTGATTCGTGAGAAAGAATTCGGTGCCCTCATCAGAAGTTGTTCGGTGCTGGAGACCCTGGAGGTAACAACAGAAAATTACGATGTTTCGGAATACTGTTTCAGATTCATCAGCCCTCTTCTGAAGACGCTCCGATTAGACGTACGGGAACGACAATTAGATTCCCGTTATAGATTTCATTACCTAACGCGTCGATGCACTACTCTTCAGGAGTTGACACTGTGTGCGCGGAATGATTTTACTGCTGACGAACGTCGACGTCTGGTTAAAGTCTTCAGTCGACTCAGTAACACCCTAAAGACTCTTGGACTGCAGTGTACAGCTTGGCACGGCCTTGCACCAGTTTTGCCAGATTTGCAGAAGTTGTTCTTATCCGGTTGTACTAACGTAAGTGAATATTTCTGCCAGCAGTTAGCGCGAAATTGCGTCAGTATCTGCGACTTGGACTTGAGCTACACTGACGTTACTGACAAGGGAGTGGCATTGCTGGCGAACTTGCCGAAATTGGGAGTTTTGAACATAAGCTTCGCGAAAAACATTCGGGGCCGAAGCCTAGAAGTGTTATTCAAGCATGGGCACTTGAACAAATTGTTTGCCGCACACTTGGATGTGTCAGCAGTGCCGGGGACTGCATTCAGGGCATTACCAACGTGTTGCCCAGATCTAGAGGTTCTGGATGTCTGTCACACAAAGACTGTCTCGAATGAATTGATTGCTGCCTTCCGCATCGCTGTCGGCTTTGGTTACATCAACAGACTCGTACGAATAAATGTCACTGGTACTGATGTAACTCGTGATGTACTGACCTGTGAATTACTGCAAATCGCTCATAGCGATTGCGATAAGGTGGCAAAGGGGTACAAATTCGGCAAGATGGTTTTCTCTGAAATTTCTTAATGATCTTTGCACTAGGGTGGATCAAAAAAATGCTTTTTTAAAATTTCATATCGTAACGGTGCGAGAAATTTGGTCTTCGGCCTCCTAATCACTCTCCCGAAAGCAAACCAAATCGAAACGTTTTTCAGAGGTGCCCACCTTAGCCTAAAGTTTAACATTACAAGTCAATAGTAAAAATCGATAATTCTGCAAAAATGATTTTTGACAAGTTTAAAATAGAGCTTTTTACATCATCTCATTTTGTACTCTCAAGAGACCACCAATTGAAGCCAAAATGAAAAACTTTTTTTTTCTTCTAGAAAGCAATGCCGGAAAAAGGATTCTTTTGCCGGTTTTAGGCACACAAAAAATTAAAACGACGTTTAGGGACAAAATATGTTTTTATATTTAATTATTGCTTTAGGGGTTTCTGAGAGTACCAAATGAGATAATGTGAAACGCTGTAAAAGCTGAAAAGCTTTAAAACCAAGTCAAAAATCATTTTTTCAGAATTTGCGATTTTTCCCATTGATTTGTAATGTATAGGCCCATGTAAAAAATGTTTAGTTTTCCTTTGGGGATAGTGATTAGGAAGTCAAGACCAACTTATCGGCAATTGAGCCGGTTCTGCCATATAAGCATTCAGTTGCTTCGGCTGACTTAAGGCTCAAAAGAATTAATTTTTAAAAAAATATTACGATTTGAAATTTAAAAAAAGCATCTTTTTATCCACTCAACTTTGCCCTAGTAAAACTATAAAACAAGCATTTGAAACACTAAGTTAGTGTACTGCGAGTGCATTAGGAGTGAATTCCCATTTATACCTGCATTATTTGGAGTGTTCCTCTTAACTGGCACCACGATTTATCCGTAAGAGAATGTTAGTAGTTAAGCATCATAAGCTTCTTTAAAAACAAAGATTGCATGAGAATTTTCATTTAAATCTGCATAAGTTGGAAGTGTTTCTTTTAAATTGGTACTAGGAGTAGGCCGTTAGTTGTTAAACGCATGCATCTTTAAAAATAAAATGTAAAAAATGTCAATTTATAATTGGAACATTGTTAAGCATGTGCATCTTTAAAACAAAACGTATAATTTGTTAATTTTAGGAACTTTGCAAGAATTTTTTGATGAACTTTCCTGGCAAAATTTACTTAGGATTTAAGGTTGATACGCATTTAGTATGAATTTCAAAAAAAATGTTGACTAGAGAATAATTCTAACGAAATATTTTTGCGTGTTATTTGCTGTTATATCGGCAGTGTAACCTACAAGAACAACGATATCGTTCTACCAATACTTAAACAAGCGGCTACTTAGTCCCAACCGGTCTTCTGTACACTCCCTCCACTTTATCAGCCCACATCTCTATCACGCACTGCAACAGCGATCTTTGCTATATAATCTAAAAGTAGTTAACCACTTCATCGCAATTGCCGGTTAAAACGTTGTTAGCTTTTAGGCCAAGTTTTGGATTTTAGGCATAATTGTCAGCTTTTAGACCTAATTTTTACCTACAGTTTTAATTCAGTAAGGCAGCTAACGAAGAATTTTGATTCGACAATAGGTATATTCATCCATGCAACACGTTGTCGAGACCATTTTAAATGGAGCTAATGTGTGTCGTTAACGAAATCATTTTGTTTTTACGGTTGCGTGTCTGCCTGTAGTGGCGAAATGCGACGATCAAATGTTATGATTTTATTGAGTTACGTCCAGAAAGCCAATTAGCTATAAGGGAACAACGATATTTTAATTATGCCGTGTTATTTAATTAATTTTTGGACTCTTGATCTAATAGTGAGAATAGTTTGTCTCTAACTGGTACTGTTCCGGAGTTGAATAAGGCGACGGTTGGACGGACAAAGTCGCTGCCTTAGTCTTCCTAGCCCCTTAGGTGTACAGAATACTAACATTGGATGTCATACAAAACTTGAAATGATACTAGTAGTGTGACAGTACTATTGTTTCGTACATAATCCTGTACATACATCCCGTTTGGGTGAACTCCCGTTTCGCCAAATCCCATTTCGTCAAAAAGAAAGCAGATTAACAAGCTATCGCCAAAGGGAAAATCCCGATTCGCAAAAACTAATTTGACAAAATTTTACGTACACGAAATTTAATAGGCGTACTTTTATTTATATGTAATGGGGATTTAAAAGGCAGACATTTAACAGAGACAAGCAGTGGTAGAATAAGAACAATTGATTCATTAGAGTTTTAAAACTGGCAATACAGACGGAAAAACGTGTACTTTAAATATTGTTTAGAATGCTTGGTCGTCACTACGTCAATGCAAAGGTTCTCTTTCAAGAATAGTTAGTTATACACATGATGGTTAATCTTTCCCAAACGGAAATCTCGTTTCGCACGATCAAAATATTCTTTAAAAATTTACCATTGCAGGAGTTAAAAATACATGCCTAATTGGAAAGAATTTGTGATTAGTTGCGGTTTCTGATATCATGTGTTTAGCCGCAGCGAGCGTGGCAGCGCGAGCGAGGCACGTAATTTGAAAAATAATTATTCTGCAAAACGGGTGTTTGTCTGTAAATGTCTGACCACTACACGGGAATCGTGTTTTAAATTTCGTGTGCCTAAAATTTCGTGAACGGTATTTAGCGAAACGGGATTTGGCGAAACGGGATTTGCCCTTTAGGCAAAAGATTTTAATCTGCTTTCTTTTTGTCGAAAAGGGATTTGTCGAAGCTGGGCAGTAACCACTGTTGGTACCGTTTCAATGGATTTGGCGTCAATACACGATTGTCAACGAGGATTGTGCTGTTGCCAGAACCAATGGTCGCGAAATCGGTTAAGGGACCTAACCTATATGTCAGAAATCAGAAGCTCATAAAAGTACACGACGCAGGGGTATCCACGTTCATACTTTTGATTCTTGTCCCATTCCTTTTTACAAGGCCGTCTGGGGAGGAGCTGTGGGTCTCCCTTCCTGGCGCCAAGCCTGTTGAATAAATGTTGCCAGAACCCTATTTTGCTAAAGCAACGCTGAGAGGCGCTAACTCCCGGCCCGCTCGAGAACTGGCGGGTGGGGGAGGGAAGGAGAGGGGAAAGAACCTCCAAATGATTCGTTTGGGGAAGAGGATGGAAGCCGCATCTCAGCAAATGCGCCGTGGAAATAGAATAAGTTGGTTACTTAAAGACGTGTACTTTAATTACGTTTAGGGAGACTTTCGAGGAGGAGGGGGGGGGGACAATCGAGGGAACAGAACGTCGTAATTCACCCGGCTTCTAGTTTTGAATAATTGCCCAAGTCTAATATGGCAGTGCGCCAGTTGAGGGAGATAAGGGTAATTCCAATGACACTTCTCCAATGACACTTCTCTAATTATCTGTGTGCTTGTTTGTGTTTATCTGTTTGAAACATTATAACGCTCACAGTTTTGTTTTGATTTCGCTGCAATTTCATGAAGAAGGAGTCTTTGGGATATTAAAATCACGAGTTCCAAGATAAAATTCGTATACTTTGTATATCTTGGGGGGTGGGGGAAATTTGAGGTAGAACACTGGGCCAGAGATCGGAGAAAGGGAAGCAGTAAAGCACTGCATGTGGATGGAGTACTAGGCAACAATTACTCTGGTTTCGGAATACAAAAATCATAGTAGTGTTGCAGCAAAACACTGGCCTGTGAAGCACTGGGATGGTAGACAAATCATATATAGGTTCCTCCCTGTGAATAGCATTGCTTGCTCGGCCGAGTGTTGTGACCTTCACATCTCAATTATATATGCCTATATACCACACGCCATGGCTGTTTGCTGTGACGTGCATATCACGTGACTGGGCTAGTCCAATCAGACGGCCAAACAGCCGTTGTTCTCGTTCGTCATTGGCTAACTCATGGTGACGCCACGGCAAACAGCCATTGGGCATGGTTTAGTAATACATAGTCCGAAGTATTTCATTTTAAAATTAACACGTAAAATTAAAAAAAAAACATTTTGTTATAAAAAAAAAAAGCCAAGCTAATTCGAAAAAAAAAACTTTCGGTTTCAGACCTCTATTTATTTAACCCTGGATTGGAGCGGGGGGGTGGGGGGAAGACCCGCTGCATGCTGGGTTGCCACCGACGAGTTTGCGGGCCTGCATAACATGCGCACTCAAGTAGTTCAGACCAACAGAACACAATATGACCAAAGAGATTGGCCAACAAGAGGCGAGGGAAAGGAGTGAACTTGTTTAAGAAAAAGCAATAGCCCCAAACCACGAATGGTAATACATCCGCCTACCAACCCCAACAACTCCACGACTTAAATCATTTAACTGAAAACAATGTGCCGTCACGCTGGACAGGGCTAATCATGTTCCTAAAAGAAGTAACACATATAGCCAACTCGTCAACCCAAACAATTATGCCCAACCAATTTGAAGCTGAATATTAGTGTACACGTCGTCAGCCCGGTTTGGAATTGTAAATTTGTGTGCTCCGTAGGATTTATTGTTATGATGGCTCATGTATATAGATAGGGCAGTGACACGACGTAGTATTATTGTATATAACTTTATGGTGGAGCCAGTTATTGGGTTAGCTGCAAGGTGCACTGGTTGGGGAACAGAAGAGCGTCTTACTGAAGTCAATGCTATTAGACTGCATTTCTTAGGCTTAAAACGCGCGATTTTTGTCGATTTGTCGGTAGTTGCTGACATTTTTAAGCAAGTGGAATCTTTATTTTCCAATTACAACCTAAGCAGCATAAGGGATTGGAGAAAACAACGGTTTTTTAAGCCACTCTCAAAGCACTGGCTTGACTAGAAGTGCCGTTGTTTAACCCTCCATTTCAATCTAGTGCCCCTTGCAAGTATCGCTGTTGTAGCAATATGACGTCACTTGACGCTGCTCTACTGCTTTTCTGGCCGGCTAAAGTAATGAAATTTGGCACAAATGTTAAGTTGTACGAGATTTTAAAAGCCGTCGAGACGAAAGCTGTTTCTGAAATAATCCCGCCGCCAACTGTTTGCTATCCCTACTCACCTGTCTGAAACTTAATAGCCCACATTCGCTGCTAGGATGGGATTCAAACTAACAACCTTTAAATTAGTGGGTTAAGGTCCTAACGATGAAGCTATACCGACTTGATGAAAAACACCAATTTTAAAACGTATAATAAAATATACGACGTAATTTTGTGTTTGCATCAACAGTACCCGTCATCCTGCCGAACGCTCGTTGCCTTTTCTTTGCTGCCGTGCAAAGAATGAATGTTCTCAGCCTTATTCAACAATATCCTTGTTGTTACATTCTCCTCTTGTAACTCCTTATCTTCTAGTTCCGTTCTACCGCTTTTGTTATGTAGATTATTATTCGTTATAAAATAACACTACCAAGTTCGCTAAAATTCACAACTCGGACTCGTGCTTAGTTCATCTTTTCACAGTATGAATTGCAGCGATGTTTTTCGAGATTATTATTATTTTGTAGATTGGTTGAGTTACTAACAGTAATTTCCAATTGGCAGTAGCTTTCAACCTGTGTTTCTGTGTTACGAGTGCATAACGATGTACAATTTTCCAGGTTACACCGCAGCGCTCTCGTACAACTTGGGCTTATCTGGGAAAGTCAAGGGATTTTTTTGTTGTTGTTGTTCACAGAAACCTGGGAAAGTCAGGGGATGAGTGAGATCAAGAGACAAAAAGTCAGGGATTTACGTGAAGAGAAGTTACCGAAGACCAATTATTTAAGAGAAGCCCACAATCTTGAGTTCTGAATCACCAAATACGACTTCACCCACAAGTTTTTATTGGTACACGGCTACTTTATGGCCACAACTTTTTTGGGGCAGGCCGCTTGCTAGAGTCACCTACTGCACAACTAGGAAGATGTGGGGAAAAAACTGATGACCCTAAAAAACGTGTCTTCTAAAAAAAGAAAATTCTAAACGATTTTGAAAATGTTTATCCCGTTCAAAATCAAACATTAAAAAACCAGTGCGCGTAAAAATACACTGACGGGATACGCGTCTTCCACAACAAACTCATGAGGTAGCAAACCGTCGTAATGTTGCAAACGGCGTATCAAACACCACCCGTGCGTAGCTAGTTAACGATATATTTACTTAAGCTGACTTTTGGACAACCTTATCGCTAGGCATTTTCGGGTTCCATGCCTTCTATAACAATTGCTTGTTATGTGTGAAGTCTGGTCGTCTCCCTCATCCTCTTAGGCCTCTTGTATATACACGTTACGTAATGTTTTGTTTTCCAACTCTACAAGTCCATCTACTTTATAAAAGGTCACGGTTTTGAATTTCCGACTGATTAATCGAGTGCGGCGCTGAAAGATACCTAAGTAAGATAACGTGAATCAAATTACCCAGGCTTCGCTGCGAATTCTGATCTACGGCTGACAGCAAGTCTTAAACCTTGTCGGCACGATCTCCACCATATGCCAAGAACTCTCCAAGAGGTTGAGCAGAGAGAGACTGGTGGCGGGGAGATGGGAGGGGGAGTTGTTGGTATACTGAACTCGACACTATAGACATGGTGTGATTCGAACTGGTTTCTATACGTTTTTTTGACGAACCGAAGACCCGATAGTTAATTAAAAACGAATTTTTGTCGCCCCCCCCCCCCCTCCCCCTTCTCTAGCCCAGGGCGAACGAGTCTTTCCCCTATCAGGAAGTTTCAATAACACGATGTATGTCGACAGGGCCGTATCCTCGCCCCCCACCCTCCACCCCATCCCTACCCACCCACCCACCCATCCACCTGACTGGAACCCAATTCCGTATTAGTCGATATTCCAGTCGGATGCATAAACCGAATCCCAAAGAATGATATATTTCAGACGAAGACTCAGTGTTGGACCTTGGACTAACTAATCTCTTCGAGATGGACGAGTCACGTACGGCTGCCTGTAAGCTTGAGTGTGTTCCGACCTTCTGCAGCTGCGATCGCAGCGCCACCTTGAAATCCGTCGGTGGCGTGTCACCTTATAGACCGCCTCACTCTTGTCGCGCGAGTGACGAGAGTTAAACGGGAAAACCGGGGAAAACCTTCGGAAACAGTTTCGATCTCCCGTGACGCAAGGTCGCGCTGCCAGTCTCCTCACAGTATCGGGCGAACGGACTGTTTTGCCGGCTATTGTAGGTGACTCGTCCATCTCGGAAGAGAGTAGTTAGTCCAAGGGTGGACGAATATCAACTCTAGTAATCAGGCTTGAAGATAAATATTAGGGGAATGGTGGTGAAATTTCCGACTGGAGTCCCATTTTTTTCATCGAAAATTGCAGGACCTTTTTTTGTTATTTACCACCAGCCTTCATTCGTATTTCTTCTATATCTCCTGTTTTTCCGACTGAAGTTCAATTTTCCGACTCATGTTTTTGCTTGCCCTTCTTCTCCCCCTCCCCCTCCCCATCTCTATGATACTTTCGACCATGCTTCAAATCTGGAGCACTTGCATATTACTTACATAGTACTTGAATATTCGCAGGGACCGATGGCCAATCTTGAGTCTTACCTGTTTAATCTTTCATAGGTTGGCACATCTATATATATTGTAGGTTCATTTCCGTTTCCTGCTTCTGGAACATTCTAGAAACTAACATTACCCATAATACTTCTTATTTCTCGGTTGTCAGGGGTAACCAAATCGCATTAAAGAAACGTTCCAAGCAGGATTCACCTTTGGGCCAGCCACGGCTGGTGCTCTTTGGCACCATGAAGGTTAGGCGGGTAATTTTTGCTAACAGGCCTTTAGTAGGCACGAACCTTGTTAGGCCATGTAAGCCTAGATAGTTTCCCCTAGACCTAAAGTGACCCTGAAGTTCAGACCCTAAATTGTGCAAGGCCTATCTTGAGTTCGCCGCAGAACGAACACAGATAACCGACTGTACGTTTTTGGCAGCAGAGTGCCTTGTTGATATCCAAGATGGTTACAAAAACAATGGCGGCCTTCGATTAAAGCCGCCCCCTCCAGGAAGACGTAACCGCTCGTAAAATACTTTCAGGACTCAAGATACGCCGAGCACACAATAAACATCCTAACTCGGTGTTTTTTTTTTTAGAGCTCTCCCAATTTACTGTTTTTTCGGCAGCCCCTGCTTGTAATTTTTGCATTATTGGTTAGCCAACTCTGTAATCTGCCGCTGTTTAAAGTGTACGTTGGAATCCTATCACGAATCACGAGAGTTTAACCCTATTGCCGTGATGATTTTTAAACCGGCCTCACGTAGTGCAATTTTGCCCCCCCCCCCCCTCCCCTCCCGTTTAATCCTCAATAAAAAATAAACACGGAAAGGACACTCGATATTTCGTATTTTACAGGTATACACCACACGCCCTCCTCAACGTTAGGACTGCTCCTCATCTCAGAAACATGGTAGGCTACTTTTGTGGTTAGCGGTGGGGTTCGAACCAGGCTTCACTTCGTTCGGAGGCCACGTCGACAAGGATCACTTGGCTGTTCCTGCTAAGGTTGCGTTTACGCAACGACTCTGTTTTAGCTCTGTTGGCTCGCAACGAAAACAGTCAATAATGTGAGTTCAGGAGCGGCTGGGAAAGATTATTTCGACAGGATGAATTCTTTATCTTATTGTCATGGATTGCAAGACTGCAAGCATTTACTCAAACGATGTCGGACTTAGTTAATACATATATAGGGTTGAAACCATGGAAACGACACCTTTGCGCCATCGCGATTAAATTATGCTTATACGAGAATGCAAAAACGAACACGCCCGTTGCGCGTTGTCTTAAACATTAGCCCATCTCCTTCTATACTTTTTTCCACATTATGTTTGCAGGAAAGTGACTGTATGACGCCACGTTTCCTTCAGTAACTGTAAGAGTTTACGTGTTTTTTTGCACTCACTACAAGTGTGTTTTACCATGTTTTTGCACTCGTAGCGCAAAGAAACGTGGCGTCGTACAGTCAGTTTCTTGCAACCATAATGTGGAACAGACTATAGAATTAAAATGAGTAGCGCAGTTTTATTCCTAATATTTAAAGGAACTACCTATACCACACGCACAGTTTTTAAAGACGATATTCTAGGGTTTGTTTTCCCTCAATAAATTCTCAACAACTTTAAAAAGTATAGTTATCCACTCGTTTGAACTTTATTAATGTTATTAGGCTACAATATTCTTTTTGTTGGTGAAATTTTGCTCTGCTCGAGATCGATCCAATGAAGCGATTTTCACTTTTTTGTACCTCTGAAATGTGGGCCGTCTACCGAAAAAAAAAACAATAGTAAAACCCGCTATAGTGGGTTTTTACATCTGTTTTACCAATTTTTATCTAATTGTATTAAAAAGCCACCGGCGTGTGGCTAGATCGTAAACGGAAGCAACAGTTAACCTAGGCTATATATAAAATGTTAATACCGTACTACCTTTTGTATAATAAATTATTAATTATTGTTAACTGCTTGTAAGGAAAGGTTTTGTGTTAAACACTGCATTTGAACGGGATGGAAAGCTAAATGGGCTCGAGAAAGGCGGATGCGTGGCCTTTACGTTGCCTTTTGGACTTCAATGTAAGATTGCCTGAGATCGGAATTGAACCCACGACTTTTGGTCTACTTCCATAGGCAGCATTCAACACGCACACATACAGGGTGGGTGGTCCATAAAGTATACTGGAAAAATATAGGCCTATAATAGGCCTAACGTAGCTTCAAAGTTATCATTACGAACGTTGGCATCAATCAGAAGGACATTATTGGTTTCCTTTTTTGTCCCATTTTGTTTCATTTAGAATCCGTACGACATGAGATCGCAAGAGATCCCTGCCCATGCCAAGCCATGAAGGCCTAGTATATAGGCCTATTTTAGGCCTATATTTTTCATTCGCCACTGAAAGGACTTGCTTGTGCACCACAAACACCACTGAGTGAAACTGAAAGGAAAACAAGTTAAAACGTGAAATTAGGGATAAACAGGAATGGGCTCGAGAAGGGTTAAATAAATACGGACGCAAACCCATTTGGCTTTCCGTCTTGTTTAATCCCAACACTTTATTGTGTGTTCCTTTGGGTTTCACTGGAATGTGGCATGCAAGCATGTGTCCCACCAGTGGCGATTGGAAATGTGGAGTTTGTTTATATGTGTGTATTAAATGCTATATAGCTATGACCGTTTCTTTTTGGCCGTGTCAGACGGCTCAGCATATATAGGACCTCGGCATTTGTCTTCAAAGGTCGTGGGTTCAATTCCCCGCTCAGGCAATCTGACATTCAAGTCCAATAGGCAACGTAAATAGGTTTCCATCCGTATTTATTTTACAATGGTGATGGCAGTATTATGTCAGCAACTTAATCACTCCTAACAACCATTAGAACTGTACCTTTAAAACCCTCATGAACTAAAATGGGAAACCCCAAGTTCGGCTCGATACAAATCGAAACAGCCCGAAAAACCCAACAAAACCCCACATGGGTTGTTTTTTTTTTCCAAAAACACAGGTTTTTTCTTTTCAAACCCTCCTTCTGCGGAATTAAATCCATCTTTCCACCCCCCACCCCCCCCCTCTTCAGTGGGTATTCAGTAAAACGGGCACCACTCCTGTTTAAATCTTACCTTACCATCTGTGTAAAACAAAAATAAAAAAAAACTTTCATTCAAAATAACTCTTGTTCCGTTGACTTTTTTCACCTTCAGCACCGCAGGTTATTTCCCATCTAAGGATTCCCGTGCCTCGGGCGATTCCATTTCTGTCTTCTTCATTGTGAATCTCAGAATTTTAAAATCCCACTCCTACGTCTCAAGTTCGCCAGCTGCACCTTCATAAAATATCTTTTCCAACGTGTGACAGTGTGAATCATGTGTCCTCCTTACCCGCTGCGTCCTGGACGAGCAAGGATAACATTTCATGGAAAGTTGTTTTCTTTTTTTTTTTTTTTGGTTTTTTTTTCTTTACTTGGACATCGGTGACGAAACTTTTAAAACTAAACATTGTTCGTTGCAGATTTATTTATAATATTTTTTTTAAGGGGCATATCAGGCTATTCACGATTCAATCTCACGGGTTTACAAGCAAACAGGAATCCGCAAAAAAATATCTTTTTAGCACAGCAAAGAAGGCCTCGTGCCGCCTTAATTATTGAGTGAATATTTGGTACGTCCCCGTGCACCTGGAACCAATCTATAAAGGATGACGATATTACTGCCAGAATATGAAGAATCTACCGTGGCGCCATCTAGTGACAGTAATACCGTCAGCCTTTACGGCATGCTTCCATGGGCACGCGGACGTCGACATTTTTACGCAACAATTAAGCAGACACGTGGTTGTTTTGCTGCATTACAAGATATTTCTTAGTGCTTGCCTTTGGTTGCTGCCAGCAAGTACTAGAGAGAACTAGATAGTGCTTAGATGGCACTAATGCTGCAGACTATCCTTTGGTGGCAGCCCGTCTTTAAGGTAGCGTCATACATGACCACCGGGTAGTAAGGGTCAAATGTTTAGCCGGCTCTTTGTGATACAATTTAACCTTCTAGGCCGTTACCATACGTCTGCGATGCACCTTTAAAAATTAGTTTGTAAGGCAGCAGGGTAGAACGTATAGGTAGTACCACTTTTTTTTGACAACGGTAAACATTTGTATTAAACGTGTACCTGCTTTCATCGATTTACCGCCAGAGGGCGGGCGGTGTCGTCAAGTAACAGGAAGCGCAATGCATCACGGAGAACAAAAGTATTTAGCGTCACTAAAACAAATTCATCACGACAAGAATTTAAAATTAATCGCGCAAAAAATATCATATGTCGGATTAGGACATTAAAACAATTTTAAGGTATATCAGAACTGGCTGATCAAGTTTTATTTTTTTTTAAATGCAACATAAAATTTTAAAACGGGTTGTAGTTACGAGTGGCGCTAAGTGTAACGCATGGTTTTGAGATGGCTAAGCGGCCGCTGAAAGACGCATGTTCGCCATTTCGATAGCGTTGCCCATATTCTAAACACAGCATCCACGTTCCGGATTCTCCGTCATCCAATAGGTCGATGTGGGTCACGTGATCTTGTTTCAGTTATGAAAATCGCGGGGCTGTTGCGAATTAGTGTTGTTCCATTTTTTTATTTACCGCTATTTTCTTTATATTAATCAAAGATTTTACGTTGCTGCATCTAGGGACTAGGAGTTGAAAAGGTGAAAGGCGCCTTTAAGCAGAAGCTTCTTCCGTGGTTCACGTTTCTTGTAATGAACTGAATATGGTTTGAATCGAACACAGAATAAGTTCTTCAACTTCGGATGTTGCCGATGCACGAGTATTTCGTCAATTTCAGATGGTATTGCCGCGTCATGGTAACGATGCCGCCATTTTTTATTTCAAATTTCGCCTCCTACTAGCACCTGACAAGTGCTGCCTGCTGGTGCCGTTAATGGAAGCAGGTATTATTTTATAACAAGTTTTCAAAAAAGCGTCATTACTTATCTACCCTGGGCTGCAGGAAGAAAATAGGGTGGGGGAGGGGGGGGGAGGGGAATTGTCCAAACCATTTGCTACCGAGTTGTCGGCACGAACGCTCGCTTTCTGATAGTCGACCTTGTGTTGGTCAACAAGGCTTTTGGGTTGTGATGAGCCGTGAGAAAGCTCGTGCTGTTCCGTGTAGCTCAAAACTCTAATCCGATCGCTCTTATTCTCGAGTAATCGCCGATATCCTTACCGTCACTTCCCCAATCTGACACCACTCGCCAAAACACTTCAGGTTAGGGGAGAAGGTGCACTTTTAGCGCCCAAAATCCCACTTTAGCCGTTGCGCTAAGCCATTGTGACAGCAATCTGGCGCATCTCATGCTTAATCCACCATGACTTAATCCTCTTAATGCCAGAAAATCAGGAGGGAAAGAAGTGAGTTAAGAAAGGCAGCTGGACTTGAGGAGTCAGCAGTGTGCTTATCGCTGGTAGACAGTAGGAATGCAGTGAATGTCCGTTTTGTAGCACCATGTTTCGATTAACGAGAATTACACGCTGTGAGGCCTCGTTTATGCCCAAAACGCGTTCTCGCGAATGTCGGGTTTTTCGTTCCCGGACAATACGTTCCCGGACTATTCGTTCCCGAACTGTTTGTCTCCCACCATGCCCGCCACCAGAATGACCCGTACAGGGTAGAATAATAATATATAGGTTCTCTTACAATGGTAGAAGGCCCTGCTTTCAGGGATTTACCGCCAGAGGGTGCTGTCGTCAAGTAACTGAAGCGCAAAGCATCATGGGGATCAAAACTGTTTAGCGTCACTAAAACAAATTGATCACGATAAGAATACAAAATTAATCGCATAAAATATATATTAATTCAGATTAGGAGATTAAAATAATTTTAAGAAAGATCATAACCTGGCTCGGATCAAGTTTTATTTTTTAAATCCAACATTCTCTTTTAAAACGTGTTGTCGTTACGAGTGGAGCTAAGTATAACGCGTGGTTTTTGTGTTCCGAAAACGTCCGACAAGCGTGATCATCGGCGTGTTCGGGCTGAAGCTTCTTCCGTGGTTTATGTTAATTGTAACGAACTATATACAGTTTTAATCGAACCCAGAATAAGTTCTTCAACTTCAGATGTTGCCCACGCACGAAAATTTTGTCTATTTCCGCAGGTATTGTGGTTATTACCATGATTATCATGGTAACGACGCCCCCATTTTTTATTTCAGGTTTCGCCTCCTACGACAACCAGACAAGGTGCTGCCTTCTGCTGCCGCTCGTGGAAGCAGGTCTTATTTTCACCATCCTTTCGGAATAGCGACGCTGCCTACTAATCTACCCTGGACCCTTACATCGAGCTTACGCTGGCCTTGTTACTTCTGAAATCACGCACCATTAGAACTGTGGGGTGCTGCGCTGGCATGGGAATGATAAACAGAACTGCGGAAACTATTTGGTGGAAAATACGAAGAAGGAAAGTCCGGATGTGCGCAATCAGAACTTGGGGAAGAGGGTTGGTTCCCGCTGGAATGATAAACATTCAAAATCTTTCACAATCTGTGAGGTAAGCCCAGACCCCCATGATGTGAGAGTTAAAATTGAAGCTGGCAGTCTTAGCAGCTGCACCTAGTGTATAGTTTTAGTTTTTCAGTGAAGTTTTTGGAAAAGTCTTGCCTCCTCCCCCTGTCGTCTTGGTGCATTCCTTCTTTCAGGTGCTAATTATGTTAGGGATGTGGACCCACAAGTTCATCTAGACACATGCTAGTGTGTCGCGCCGAGTTAGGCAACAAACATCACAACAAACATCACATCAATTCAATTGTCGACGTTGTAAACCATTGTAGCGCGACGCCATTGCGTCAGTGTCTTATATCTTGAAGCATACTTGGGCACATTTCAGGTACTTGGGGAAAAATAATAATGCGGTACAAAAGCTTAAATTGTGTTGAAATCAAGAGCAATGACCCACCTGACAAAAATTAACTCGAGTAGCAATGTTCTAGTTTTCATTTAACCTTCGAATTAAGCGGTGCGATTAACTTGGCGAATGTTTTGGTGTGTTGATATCAGTCCGTTGAAGGGCCGAACCATTCGGAACTTGGCGGCCCCTTTTACCGGTTTTGGTTTTTGATATGATTATAACTTACTGTGTGAAACTCGATACAGAATGGGTTTAAGGGATACATCTTCGAGTATTATGTTTTACAAAAATTGTTTTCTAAATTTTTTACAACTAGTGTTAGCGTGTCGGTATGGAATCCTGCTTATTTAATTTGAATGGAGGAAATCATTTGCGCAGCCTGGAAAAGCGTACTTTTTTTAGGGGGAGGGAGGGAAAAGGTCGTATTTTTTTTTTTTTTTTGGAAGGGGGTAAAGATTTTTTCGTTTTTTTTTTTTCTAAAGGGGAATCATCGAAAATTTAGTGGTCATATTTTCATTTCCTCAGCTGGAATTTGGTGGTTATATTGTCATTTCCAACGCCCCCACTCCACCGGTCCATAAATAATGACCGGTGTCAAACTCTCACACAAAAAAAGTGAAAAAATAATGCTCATTTCGATATTCAGGGGACGAATATTCGTGGCACGAAAGGTCCGCAAAAACAAATAACGGTTTGTTATTTGAATTTTCGTCAGGTTGAACTCTCCACCTTATAGTCAAAACGAGATGGAAAAACGTTGTTTGCGTCACGTACGTTAAACTAGGAATTGCGAAACTTCATCTCGATAGATTTTTGTTTTTAATTCCTACGGCAAACAAGGTGAGAACTCGAGCCACCTGACAAAGTGTATAAAGCCATTTTTTTTACAATTTATGAACGTGGTTACGAACTAAAATAATGAATCTTCACTAAACATTCTATGATTCAATTTAAACATTTTTGAAAATTAACTGGCCAATAGGACTTTTGTGTCCTGTAAAATATTAAAGGTACATTTCTCCCGGTTGGCTTTCCTGTATGGCTGAGTTTTGCAACATTACTGCAGACGTGTTCAAATGTTGCAAAGGCATTCATTTTCGCATTTTTCCTTCGTAAGAAACTGTTTTGCTTCATTCACTCTAACGTATGTAAATGTCGCAAATGCTATTTCGCGCAGGATGCCCGAAATTAGTGAGAAGGTATGTCCCTTTAAGTGTTAAATGACTTAATTTTAATTTTAATTTCTCAGTTCATGAAGAAATTAAAAAGAATTGAGTCATTTAAAGTGTGCGCGGCCTATCTTGAGTTCGCTGCAGCACGAAGACAGATAATCGATTGTACGATTTTGGTAGCAGAGTGCCTTGTTGATATCCAAGATGGTTACAAAAACAATGGCGGCCGTAGATTAAAGCCGCTCCCTCCAGGAAGACGTAGCCTCTCATAAAATACTTCCAGGACTCAAGATACGCCGCGCACACAGTAGGCTAAGACTTAAAAAAGAGTATTCCTTCTCACTAATTTCGACGATGTCCGAAGATGTCTTTTATTGTTTTAGCGCGGGTAAAAACTTATAAAAATGACTGAAAATTAATAAAAATGAATGAAGTGTTGTAGAAATATATCGCATGGCAGGTTGCCAACATTTTAAACTTTTTTCAAACTTCCTCTAACACACCTATAGCGGAGAATTTTTGAAATTTTAGTTTGTTCAATAACAACATCAAACATGATAATAATTTTAATCAACTCTTTTTTTCAATACTTCGTATCACTGACGTGTTGGGCTTCAGTTATATGTCCGTGGGGGGGAGGGGGGGCGATCGGCATTATTCATATTTGCAAAATGTCAAGCATGATAGCGGTACTGGATCGACCAAACCTTTTTCGGCGAATGACATAGTGTCAAGATTCGGTTTGATGCTTTCACATAAAAAATCCAGGGCTTTTCCAGTTTTTCAGAAGTTATGATGATAATTCAGTAAAATGTTTGAAGCACCGGTAGCAATAAAAAATAATCCTTAAGAAATATTAGTTGGTCTATAATTATGTAGTTTGGTGTACCATCCGTGTACACATCTAATAGTTCGAAAGTTAAATGAAAACTAGAACATAATTGCTACGTTCGGTAACAATGTTCATGTTTTCATTTAACGTCCAAAGTAGTATTCGGTGCGATAAACTTGGCGAATGTTTTGGTGTGTTGATATCACTCCATGCGGAACTTGGCGGTCCCTTTTTGATATGATATGTTTGTTTTTTTTGTTTTTTTTTAATTGTGTATTAGACTCAACTCAATTATCCTGCAGATGTGTAATAAAGTGCCACGTCAACAATAGCTTGAGTGGCTTTTTTTCCAATATTTTAATTTCCTATCACCACTTCTTCTTTAAATTCAAAATTTAAAATAAAAAAAATCAGCATTTACAAATTTACGAATTCAAAAGTTTTAAATTTAATAAAATGTGGAATATGAAGTGTTGCAAACACTTCGCCAGGAGCTCCGTCGAAAAGTCATAAAATCTTTATATTTGGTGTCGCGAATATTGCAAAGGGGCGATACCTTCTTCAAACAGTAGTTAATGTAAGGTGTTTTATTTTTATAAATTTTTATCTATGAAGAAAGTATCCCCCCCCCCCCGTTGTAATATTCGCTGGTACCGAAATATAAGGCTTTTATGAATTTTCTCCTGTGCTTCTGGCTAAGTTTGCCAATATTTAATATATAAAATTTTAAATTTAATAGTTTAAAGTTTTAGTGTACGCCCGGTGCATCTTACTAAACCCGACATTTTGACGGGTGAACGTAAATAAATCTATACATAAATTGCTAGAATCTTAACGAAGACCGTTGTAATGTTAACCTTGGGGATTTGCTGTTCACTTTATTTTTGTTTTGCTACCATGTTGTTCCATTTGTAATTAATTTTTTTTCTATAAGTATTATGATTCGCAATGCAAGAAATTGATTTATAGTGTATTCTGAGAATTGTGCAGACGTGGGCAGTTTATAGGCTCTAGTTTGAATTTTTGTAAGAAAAAACTAAAAACAATCCAGAGCTCTTCAAGCCTATTTTTTTTCCCACCATTTCTCTAGGTTTTCAAGGACTCGTCCGAACCACTACTTCGACATACTTTTTTGTTTTCCCTTATTCAATAATACTTTCGTTATCACAATTTATATCTTACCCGTCTCCATACTGAGAAGAGAGCAGCTTGCTATATCCAGCCTCTCTAAAGTCAAAGGGGCCAGGCGGTTCAGACGACATCATGCACAACACAAACTTGTAATTAGGCCCAACCCAGTATTGAATTTGAAAGGTAGTTATTAACTCGTTTATATGAAGATGCATCAGACCGCCAGAAAAAGAAAGGAAAAAAAAAAGAAAGGAGGAATAGCCTTTAGGCTTAAGTCGTTACCACGTGAAGAAAAGGATATACGTTATTTTGACTCCTTCAGTGATGACCATTGGCCAATTAATGACGATGGTATATACGTCTGTTGTGTAAAGTACAGCTGGTCAAGGCTACTGGTTCGAAAGAAGTGAAGGGACGTTTAACACTTCCAGAACCAGCCAGTAGTCAACCTCACTTAAAACTATTGTAAAGTGTGCGCGGCCTATCTTCAGTTCGCTGCAGAACGAAGACAGATAATCGATTGTACGTTTTGGTAGCAGAGTGCCTTGTTGATATCCAAAATGGTTACAAAAACAATGGTGGCCGTCGAATAAAGCCGCTCCCTCCAGGAAGACGTAGCCGCTCGTAAAATACTTCCAGGACACACCGCCGCGCACATAATAGACCTACACAAAAATGAAAAAGATTCAAACTTTAATTACATGCATATACATTACACAACGTGTCATCAAAACACCGCGTTGAAAATTACTGACATTTTCCGGACTTTTTCCTGACATTTTTGTACTTTTTCCTGACTCACTGACTCCCCAGAGCAATCCTTGAGGGTGGCTGCACTCAGCTATATAGGGGTTCTTGAGGAAGACAGTTTTTTGCGGGAAAAAACAAACTGTTGCCTCTGCGCAGCATTCCCACACTACCGTTTCCCACCAAAACCACAAAACGTCTCTGCTAACAGGTTCAGCTATGAATCGGTCTAGGTATTTACTATTTCGTCGTGGGAGAAGCGCTTCTAAACGCGTAATGTAGTAAAAATTGTGTGAAACAGCACGTGGTTGCTCAGCTAGGCCTAATGTCCTCTAACAAATAAACAAAAAAAGCTAAATCAAAATTAACAGATACTATATGTTAACGGTAACTATGTGTTACCCAAGTGTAGTTCGAAGTATTTTTATTTTACCCAACATTTTCCTGTTTAAGAGAAAATAATATCGTCCTCACTTACCAGCGGTGAAAATTCCTGACCTGACATCCAATTTCCTAACTTTCTACTGACTTCCTGACCTACTTTCTCATTTCCTGACTTTTCCTGACTTTCCTGACTATAGACATCCTGAATTATTTCAGAATAAAAGCACGGTAATAGATTATGTAAAGGGCAAACCAAGCAATGTATAGAAAAAGACGAACGACGCTTCGAAAATTAGCAATTTTCGTCTTACAAATTTACAAATTAAGTTAAAACATGGCAAAGGTCAACAAGTCACGCCTCTTCTGTGAGGAATGGTTGGAGGTGTTGACTTTTTAAATTACTGCAGTTGTGCTTTTAAACATGGGATGATGATTTAGCAGCCTTTGCCATGTTTTAAATTTGTAAATCTGAAGACGAAAATTTATAACTTTAGCAACGTCGTTGGCCTTATTTCTGCTTGGTTTGCCCGTTTTATAATATTATTAATTATATGCCTACAGCAATCATATTATTATTATCATATTAGCAATCATATTATTATATTATCAATTATGTGCCTACTGGTGTTGTTCTAATGGAGTTTAACTATCGGGGGTGAAGACAACATTTTTTATAATCGCAGTTTGACGAGCAAAACTCCTATAGTTTAGCTCCAACGTTTATTGTATTTAATATTTATTTATTTATCTGACATGCAACACTCCTGCGTTGCCTTATAAACTCTATTAATTTTCAGCAATTTTTATAATTTTCGGAATTGGTCACGAACTAAAACTGTCAATGGACAGTCTATAAATAAACTTAATTTTGTTGTTGAAAATTAGTACCTAAAAATGGATATTTCTAGGAGGCACAGTGGATGGTAGGAAATGGTGGCAACTGGTGGTTAAGACTTTCGTCCCTTGTAAAATTTGAAAGTTTACTAAATGAACCCAAAAAACCTTTTTACGTATTAATTCATGGATTGCCCACTGACGATGTCTTTTGTTGTTTTACCGTGAGCAAAAATTGTAAAAATGACTTAAAATTTCATAAAATGCCTGGTAAAAAGCAGTTTCAAAATGCAAAATAGTTTAAAATTACCACCACAAAAAAAAAGCAATTAAAAACTATAAAGAACAATTACAGTATACCAAACAACACCAACAAACAAGCAAACAAAAAAAAAATAATAAAAAAAACGCACTGTTCTAAGTGCCTTAGTCGTGCCTTAAAAACAACGCTGATATAAAAAAAATTAAAATAATAGTAAAAGGGCCAAAACACGGAAATCATTTCTTAACATTAAAAAAAAAAGATTCCAGCGTAAATTCATTACCTTAGTGGGAGCGATTTAAAAATTCAATTTGTAAAATAAAAATCACCAAAAAGCTAATGATAATTACTTTTTATGCGTAAATATTATTGATGGAATAAAGATTTTTTTTTTATTTTTTGTTGCAGGCATAATCACGGATATAAGGCTGCAAAACACGTTAATAAAAGCAGCCTGAAGCTAAAGAAAGTCCACTTTAAAAACCCGTACTCCTTACTGATTGGGGGGGCCCCCCCCCCCCCAAAAAAAAGAATAAATTTCATCGAGCAACTTCCGAAGTAAGTCATGCATTGTATACTTTCTGTTACTGTTCTCCTGTCATTGCGTTGCTACAGTCGTGGTGCACCTTACTGATAGTCGATTCAGTCTCCTGTTCCCATATTAAACACAAATGCTGATGATTTATACTTCCAACATAGGCACTTTTTAATAGTCGTGAACAAAACAAAAAAAAATCGACGTAATAATATTATTGTGGTAAATAAGCCGAGAAGCGTGCTTATACTTATAATGAGTAAGAGGGGAAGAGACATTTAATATCAGGGTTCGTACACCTTTAATTCCTTGAAAAGCCATAAATTAAAAAAACCAAAAATTCAAGGCTTGAAAGAGCTTGAAAATTAGAATTTTTTTTAGTCGGAGCCTCGAAATGGCGTTAAATTTTGTGAGTTTACCTTGCTTGAAATGAGGTTAACGCCATAACGGTAATACTTAATTAAAGTGTGCAGAACGAACACAGATAATCGATTGTGCGTTTTTGGTAGTAGAGTGCCTTGTTGATATCCAAAATGATTACAAAAACAATGGCGGCCGTCGATTGTAGCCGCTCACAAAATACTTGCAGGACTCAAGATAGACCGCGCACACAATAGGTATCAAATTTACATAAATCAATAGAAATGTTTTGTTAGCCGAATCCATTTTCTTGTGAACGATGATGCTCCTCTTGGATTGGATGGCAGACAGAAAAAGAGAGTCATGCAGTGCAGTGCAAGCAATCTTTGCTATGGGGGCAGCTCAGCAAGTCGCGTTTCACTTGCTGTTAATTTCTATATTCCTCCTTGCCCATGGGGGGAGGGGGAGAATGGAGTACCATGGAGGACTTAATATTCGGATTGTTTCCTACGGTTTTAGCTTCCTAACTATAAGATCACAATGGTGTCAACGATCTGGCAAAATACTGGAATTTAAAAGGGGATTTTGAGAGTTTACTGTGCTAAGACCCTTGAAATTGGTTGTAAACTAGCCTTGAAAAAACCTTGAAAATGGTTTCCGTCTGTTATGTTCGATCCCCTGATTTATTATAGCGCAACATGCGTATAGACAGTATTGCATTCATGACCAATCATGCGACTAACGAGTCATGTGTTGTTGAGGCCATTACAGAATATGAAGGCTAACGCATCCGTGGAATACCCACAGATGACGTCATGCGAGCATTCATAATACGACGTTGGGCATTGTGGCCACATACACGACAATTAATGCCATCCCTTTAAAAAAAAAAGTTGGAATTTGCGGCTGTGCAAATTTTTATTTTTACAATTGCAATTGCAATTTTTATTTGCACATGGCATCATTTGTTGGATGAAATCACGGTTCTTTAATGAATTTACATCTGGACGATGACATCATGGCAGCTTAACGACATCGTGGAATACTTCAGATGTTTTATTACTTGATGGCACATCTGATCTGGATGACGTCATCTATTTTTTATTTTTTATTTCTCCATTTTGGTTTTATTGCATTGTTGCTGGCCTTTAGAGCTACCCAGCAATGATAGGATATGAAATACATAAAAAATCACAGAATTAATTTTCATATCAGTTAAAAAGGTACGGTCAATTCCATACACGAAAAACTTTAGTCAAAAACATGTTTCCGTCTCGGAACAGTTTAAAACCGGGCCCTTAACGGGCCACCACTCAACGATGGGACAAAACATTTTTCTGCCTCTGAAGCGCTAAAAATTATGCCCTACATACGCGGTCACGATCAACTGGGGACGAAACGTTGCAATCCACTTATCCCTGTTCGTACTCAAGTTATCAGCTAAGTTAAGTAGTGTTAATGTGGGGCAGTTTCCACAAAAAATAATTATTGTTTTTTTTTTCGTGCGTTTTTCAGTTAAAATGTCTAAAAATGTTTTCTAGGTGTGTCGCAAGATGAGTTTTTTTAACTCATGTTTTTATAGTGCACGCCGGAATAAAGAAAGTACGCAGGTTTGGGATGATCCTTCATAATAATAATCTGTAAAACTCCCCACCCATAGACAATTCGCATTCCTACGCAAACTAAATTAATTTCACCCTACTTGTAAAGTAATATTAGTATTTAAAAACACAAGTATCATACACGGCGATACATATATGATTGAAGTCCTCTCTCCAGTAAAACTAAAACTATTAATTTCTCCCTTTCTATTCAATATATTTCGACCAAACTTGGCCAGATAGTAGACAGCAACTTTTCCAAACTTTACAACAACTTTTATGCAATTCCGTGCAAGAGTAAACGTAGGAAGCCACACGTAAATTTGAAAACTGTTCACTTCTTGTTGTTGTTGTTCTGCTTGGCTGACACGGTTTCAGAAAAAAACTATTGCACCTACCTAAAATCTGAAACACGATCTGAGCCAGAAATTTCCCTGGGCTTCAACTTTACAGGGACCACTTTTTCAATTGGTCGATCCATTCCGGAGTTACGGGACCCTAAACGTTCATTTTGATTGTTTTACATTGTTTTAACCATTGTATTTAGGGAACAATGCCACTCAGAAAACTCCAGATCCATTCTTCGTGCATGCAACAATCGACTGCATGCATAAACCTTTATAGCGCGACACCATAGCCGTAAAAAAGGTACACGGATTACAAACAAAAACGTCAAGTGTGCCGTAAAAAAAGGGGTTATATGATTGAAGTTTCATTTTACTTGTTAAAATGTACACGGATAAAAATTGTTGATTTTTAATTGAAATAATCAAATGTACAATTCAGAAAATTGCATCTGTTTAAGTGCTGTTGTGCTTTACCAATCATATACGTTACGTATTATTTACTTAATAATATTATTTAATAATTATTTAATAATATTATTTATTTAAGAACCCCCCCCCAACCCACTCTTATGGTTATTTTTCGTTATGAGCCCGTATCAAGGATATGCTTCTGCAGTGGTTAAGGTTAAATCCGCTCTTACAGGCGATGTCCATATCTTGAGTTCATCACATTAGGCCTGCGATTCCAAAAGGCAACGACGCTAATTCCTAACCCTATTAAGCAACATTTTGTGTTACTATTGAAATCATTACGATCTTGGTGGGTCCAACCTACCAATTACGTAACTTATTAACAACCATTTCATCTGCTCGGCATAAACTTCTTTCAATTCGTCTTATTAAAGACTCCGGTAATTACAGGAACAATTCATCTACATGTAATAAGGAGGAGGGGGAAACAGGTTTCTTGGTTGTTTTGAACTACCCGATGTCACGATGGTTTTGTATCCACTCTCTTGTCGACAATTCATCTGTGATAACAAGGCTGTATCGCCGATAGAGCCTCAGGCATTCGGATCCGGCCAACACAAATTCAACAGGTTATTAAATAGAGCTCTCGACCTCTTTCCGGCGACATTAAATTAAACTTTAGCGATTGCCGCCGCCACTCTGGTGGGGTGGGGGGAGGCAGACGAACAGACAACATTACTTTTAACGATA
Organism: Lithobius niger; assembly: GCA_023313725.1. Classification (NCBI taxonomy): domain Eukaryota; kingdom Metazoa; phylum Arthropoda; class Chilopoda; order Lithobiomorpha; family Lithobiidae; genus Lithobius; species Lithobius niger. The sequence goes on from JAHWFP010242341.1 coordinate 33,802, forward strand.
ATGTTTTGGAAGAGAGGCAGTGGGGTTGGTGCGGTCGTTTGAAAATCAATAAAACTTAAGTGAAATGTTCGAAGAGGTCGAATTTTAAATTGATATAGTTTTCTGATTGGGTGGGTGCGGCCAGGATTGGCTGATTTCGTTGATGGCTGGTGGTGACAGCAGCGGCAAATTCTGGCGTTTTTTTTTTTATTTAATTAAAACCTTTGGCTGGGATTGCTGATGTGGGCGACTTAATTTTCCACCTAGTACTTTACCGGATTTGGCTTTTGTGTCTTCTGCCTTCATTCTTTGTGCATGTTTCAGCTTTGCAAAGCATTTTACCTCTGTTTGCCTGTGAGTGTGTTCTGTTTGAAACAAGATGATGTTTACAATTTTGTTCTGGTTTAGTTGAATTTTCATGAAGAAACTAGTTAGACTTTCTAGCTTTGTGCATGTTTCGGCTTTGCAAAGTATTTTGTATCCGTTTGCCTGTGAGTGTGTTCTGTTTGAAACAAGATGATGTTTACAATTGATTTGATTAAATTTCATGAAGAAACGAGTTCGACTTTCATGTTTTGTGCATGTTTCGGTTTTGCAAAGCATTTTGTGTCCGTTTGCCTGTGAGTGTGTTCTGTTTGAAACACGATGAAGTTTACAATTTCGTTCTGGTTTAGTTGAAATTTCATAAAGAAACGAGTTCGACTTTCTAGCTTTGTGCATGTTTCGGCTTTGCAAGGCATTTTTGCGTCGTTTGCCTGTGAGTGTGTTCCGTTTGAAACACGATGATGTTTACAATATTGTTCTGAAATGGTTGAAACTTCATGAAGAGCATGAAAGAAAAGACGATGAAATTTCTAGCTCAAATAATTTCGGAGATGTTCGAGTTTTAGCCCGATTTTTAGCAGTGGTGGCAAGAGAGGAGCAGTACAGGAACCCGTTCTAAAAGGTTAGTGGCCCAAGCATGCATCTGCGAGCCTCACTTGCTCCCAACGATGTCACCTCCGATAATTTCAAGGCAGCCATCCTCCTTACGACCTCACAGGCATTTTTCTATCCTTATTAAAGATTATTTAGGCTAGAGACCAAACTGTCAGCAATTTTCACCTGCGTATCTCAAACTCTGACCAGTTTCAATAGGTTTTTTTTTGGGCTGCTTTTAAAATTTCCTGTTAATCATACCAAATTCGCGACTTGATAAGACTTTTCGTAGCGAGTGGCATTCCAGTTTAAAAATTATTTTGGGATCAATGGGAAGACGTGTGATTTGTTGATTGAGCTCCACTGACAGTGACATAGCTTAGTTAAAGGTGCGCTGCGTGTCAATCCGCAACAACAAGATACAAGATTCCTAGTACAAACAGAATGTGCCCATTTACCTCTTCTAAGGTCTCGTTTGTTGACAGTTTGCGTTGCTTTGACACAACAAACCACAAACTATTCTGAAATTTCAAAATGGTGTCGATTTTAGCTTTGCCAAGTCGTAAAGAAACCGTCAACAACGACAGTTCAGGTTTCGCACGGAGGAATGCTTCTCCAGCACGAATTCCAAACCTTATTGCGCACTAAACGTGAACGAAATACGTAAAACCAGACGTCATTGCTTTACATTACTGAAACCAAGGGTTAGAACCAACTGTGGAAAGTTCTTCTTCTGGTTTAGAGCCATTACAACCTTGGAACTGCCTTCCAGAACATGTCGTGAATGCTACATCTGTTGAAGCCGTCAAGAGATATTTTAATCAGCTTTATAAACTTCAGCTGACTTTTGTTCGCCTGCTTGGCCATACAAGTTTTTCTTCATTCTATAATCATTCTATAATGTTATGTTATGTTATGTTATGTTATGTTATGTTATGTTATGTTATGTTATGTTATGTTATGTTATGTCATGTCATGTTATGTTATATTATTAAAATTTAACCCACGCAGCTTGTTCGATGGATGTAAACCTTGTGTTTCTGACGTGCTCCCAGCCAAAGGCGCCAGAAGGCGAGAGTGACAATTTTGCAAGGTAATTCCAATCGAAAATTACTAGGATCGTTTACATGCCACAATCGACATGAGCACCAGGCATTACCAGGGTCCTTCTCTTCCTGAAAACGTTAGGGGTGGCTGAAGTCAGGCTCGAAGGACGTCTGACACATGAGATGGTCGTGCTAATAACCATGGCAACGACACTTTCCCCATCTCTGTTTAAGCTGGTGCGATTCCCATGCATAAATTCATCCTACCGCTCCAAACACTGATTCATACACCAATCCTACAATAGGCAGTTCGACAGGAATAAAAACGATGTGTTGAGTTGTGTATTTATCTTGCATGTGTATGATGTATTAGGGGATTGGCCCTTTGCGTTAAATTTATGGTCAGAGGACAGTTTGAAAAAGAAAGTAGCTAAACCCACTCGCCATCCACAGCATCAGAGACACTCTTCCATTACGTTTTGTTGCAGGGTGGGTTAGAAGGTCATCCTTGCTCGTTGAATACAAGAATAGTTATCGAAAGGAATAATTATGGTAACCATGACAGCATAATTAATGGCGGAGGCAAGGAGTCTTGACACGTTGGACATGTTTATGGTCCGGCTCATCTGAAGGAATGTGAATGCGAAGATTTGATATTAATATTAGCGAGGTAGTGTTTTTGGAGCCACACCCTAATACTGGAAAACAGAAAGACGAAATAAAGCATTGTGATTTGGTGTGAGGGGCTGCCTGCTCTGTTCATTATCTGATAGAAAGTATTTCACCGTGCGAGAAGGAGGGATTTTGAAAGATTGATGATGCTTTAACGTACATGCATTAACGTGCATGCATTAACGTACATGCTTTAACGCAGAAAATACAGCATAACTCGCAAGGTAAAGGGTAAACGAAGTCAACAGTCTGCATTAAAGACTGGCCTTGTGAGGATACAAAGATACACTAATCTGAAAAATAAAGAAAAGACAACTGCCCCGACTGGGACTCGAACCCAGGACTTATCGCTAATTAGGCCGGGCACTCTAACCACTGTGCTACTGGGGCGGAACAGGCTCCAGCCGAGATAAGTAGCTGTTCAACCTTTATCACTGATGACTTGCAGGCCACAAATATACACATGGAGGGTAACCAACAGTGCTTCTTGGCCTCCACAATAGAAATAATGCGAGTAAACGATGAATAAATCATTAAGTTAAAGAGTACATGAAGCAATTAAACAGCGATAATTGCAGCGATTGTGTACGTTTATTTTCATTTGTGGCTGTGAGCAAGATTGAACTTAAAACTCAACTCAATAAAGGCGACTTTCTAATCGTCTCGTACAGCAACCTCTATAGTACATTCCTGTACCATTGCAGACGCTCCCGACTTAACAGTGCAGTGGCAATTACGGAAACGTACTTCGCGTAGTTTTCTGTTGCGTGGTTTATACAGTCGGTTGTCAGCAGCAGCGGATTTCCTTATATGTTTGTCATGACCGCTCTTACCTTTGGGGGCGACGGCGCTATTACTAGAGGGTTGCAAACCAAATAAAATTAGGCTATAGCCCTTTTTCGGTATTGCTACATTTCCAACCATTTTGTAGTTGCTCTGAACCAAGGCCGTGTGGATAACGGACGTGCACGTCTTCTCTTTATATGGATACAGTCCATTGTACTGTAAGGGGATGACTTGTACGGACCGTGGCGGATGACCCTGGAGTTACCTGTAAATGTCAACGTTGTAATGGACGGCAAAATGAATTACGAAGGCTGTGTTTCGACTAAAGACTCATCGGGAAGGCTCGTGAATGTCCAGTGATAACGTAGAAGCTTAAATTTTTGTCTTAAAAACCTTTATGTGAAGGTATTGACCAAGTGACAGGTCACGGGGTCAAGCGTGAGACCGCCAAGACTACGGCAACTCTCACGAGCCGAAGTCGTTTTCACGCAGCGGACTGAACTACGGAAGCTTGCAAGTGCCATCTCCGGTTTTTCAGAACTTGCGAATACGCTGCGAAAGGACAGTAAGTGATGACAGGAGTGTGCCAAATATGCGGCAAACTATTGCCGGCAAATGCAGATGGGTTTATTTACTGTGGTGGCGAGTGCTCGTCAGGATTTCATCACGGCAATTGTTCAGTTCCAAAAAATACGTAAAAAGGGAAAATGCGCTAGCCACAAAAAAACAAAACTGGAGGTGAGACTCATGCAGGGAAAACATGCAAAAATCGTCTTCGGAGAATAGCGTAAAATCAAGTGAAATCAATGAAGCTCACCTAACTGATATGCTCAGCAAAATGGAAGAAAGGATCTGTGACACCTTCCTGAAAAACTGTGGAAAACTTAAAGGCTGAACTGAAGTTGGAAATTAGAGACCTGAGTCAAACAGAAAAAAAATGTGAGGATTTAAAAGCTGAAAATGAAAAACTGAAGGAAAAAGTGAACAAATTAGAAACTCGTTTAGATGACTTTGAGTGCAACCAAAATAAATCAAAGGATTTAAACCATGCGACATGGCTGTTTGCCGTGACGTCACCATGAGTTAGCCAACGACGAACGAGAACAACGGCTGTTTGGCCGTCTGATTGGACTAGCCCTGTCACGTGATATGCACGTCACAGCAAAGAGCCATGGCGCGTGGTATAGTGCAGGCAGAAGTCAAGGTACTGAAAATTCAGCAAAAATGAGGCAGATCAGTACTCCAGAGTGAAGAACATTGAAATATTTGGAGTTGAACAAAATCAAAATGAGGATTTGAAGCAAGTAGTTGGCAAATTAGCAACTTTTTTGCAGTTGGAGAATTTCTCTCATAGCAAGTGGCAAAAGGTCACAGACTGCCACGAAAGGAAGCAAACAAATTAAACACCATAGTGCTTCAGTTCAAAGAGAGAAATCAGCCAAATGATTGGTTGGACAAGAAAAAAGTAGTTGTGACAAATAATGACATTTTTTAAAATGGCAACTAGTCTAGAATCTACATAAATGAACATTTAACTCCAAGCTGAACAAGCAACTGTTTTGGCAAGCGAAGCAGTTTGCAACAACAAATAACTACACATTTGTGTGGTTTAAAAATGGCCACATAAACACGAGGAAGAATGAAAACGCCACTCGTGTAGGTCTGTCGAAGACTTGGTGGACTAGAGCCACTAATTCAGGGTGTGTAAAACTGAACTACCGTACCTTCAAAAATGGAGAACGAAGAACTTCAAAAATGGAGAACGAAGACCTTCAAAAATGGAGAACAAAGAACTTCAAAAATGGAGAACAAAGACCTTCAAAAATGGAGAACAAAGACC